>UYYA01004191.1:0-148708 GCA_900624975.1 Angiostrongylus costaricensis | reverse complement strand
GAGAAAGCGGAGTCGAAAATTTCTTGGAGAACTGGTAATTCCAGTGGCAGTCTATCTACTGAGTAGGGCGAATGAGACAAGGTTTCATACTGCCGCCTGTTCAACTTTTCACCACCGCTTGCTAAACATCAGCTTGCACATTAAACGCAGACAGTCGGCCGTTTTAGGTCGATCACTATTGCTCGTAGACATTCTATTTGTTGACAATTGTCGGCTTCCTAACATAACTTTACAACCTTAATAGCCTTGCTGTGTTTCAAAAAAGGGCAAAAAGGAAAAAAGGATAAAACTTTCGGCGTTGATCAATCTCTGAGGGATGCGCTTTGCACTCGACTTCATTAAACAACGTTTGGAAGTGATTGAATGCACATCTGGCTTTTGCAATGACTCGCGGTGCCCTACTGATGTATCAAGCCAGTGCCGCTTTCCTCCCAGACAAGTCTGATACCGAGTTGCCGACCCCAGAGGAATGGAAAGCTTAGCGGGCAATGGGCGCGGGATCGATTTCACGTCTGTGTTGCAGGGCGCCTCCGACCACTGCGCCTCACCCGCCCTTCATGCAGACATGTATACACATAAATAGAATACCAAGACTAAGTGAAGCAAAATATTACCTGGGTTTAATAAGAAAAGTGGGATCGTTAGTGAGTTCAATGGTGGCCCATGGTGGCACTGAGAGCACAATCACCAACAGCAAGATGGTCGTCAAACCGAAGGCGATGAACATCGTAGGCTTCAGGCCGAAATTAGTAACACGCTTCGACATCGTGCTGATAAATGCGCCCACTGAAGTTTTTTTTTTTTTTTTTTTGAGGCATTTTTTCCGAAATCTCATTGCTACTCTGTTTTAGAATAAACCTACTTTGCTGAGTGATTAAAGGAGACTCACTACTAGTTACTCGTTATTTTGTTCATAAGATTGTCTAGGCGGCTTTATTCCATAACTGTGGAGACGCATACCGTTTTGTGATTGCATACAACTGATCTATACATGAATGTGGAACGTATTTCATAGCGAACTTATCATACTCGTGACCTAACCATAAGATCGCCGAGAAACTTCATGCATCTTCGACCTAATTAAATGTCGAAATGAAATGAATGGGGTGCTAAGGAATACAAAGGCGGTCGGTTAGCTGGGATCCATAGAGGTTGCTGATAAGGTTTGATATCATAGCAGAACGATGGAAAGTTTTTTTCGTTTAGAGCATTGTGAAAGAAATGCTGTGCTTATAAAAGTCGTCCTAGTCGGGTCTAAGAAACTCTGCAGAGGTGAAATCTACCATGCAGAACCTTGCGCTCCCAACGTCGAAACTCGCTCTATAGAGGGTAAATTGTTAGATCCTAACTCGGTTCCACTAGAAAGTTTCAACAATTTATTTTTTTTTCGCTTTCCTTCGTCTGAAATCTACCATTATCTGGCAGAGACGGGTGATATAATTTATTAAAGTTATTGGTGTTTACCCCTTATTCCAAAGGCTGTAAAACACCCGTGGCCATGATGATCCTTGCCATTCGACTCTCTGCCACTCCTAATAAGAATATTAGCTAAAGGCAGCTTCCAGAAAAACCAAAGAGTGACTCAAAATAGTAATCAAGAGCGAATAAAGTATTCCAGCTCTATTAGCGAGAACGATTTCCCACAGTGGCGCGTGTCGGGCAATGGTTAGACGTGCACTGCAATGCGCATATGATCGTTGGTGCCACTGCGCACCCACAGTTCGTTAAACCTCTCATTCTTTCAGGGTCTACAAACTCGTACAAGAATTGCTTGTGAGGATAGAAGCACTGACTTTGTAGATGAGCCACCGCAAGTCATACCGTTGGCTAGAAGCGTAATCAATTTGCTTCGATACTTGACGAAGTCGAATGCAGGGCGCAACTCTCGCCGATTAATGCTGAGAGCTTTATTCTTTTCCGAGCACATACCAGTAGTTACGCATAGGATCAGCTAGCCACCATAGACACCTGCGGTCCAGAGTTTTGCAAATATCTCAGCAACGTTGTGGTTGTATTTCGCTTAGTAACCTGCCATGAAAATTATAAAAGGCAGAAAACAAAACGTTAAACATTATATGCTTAATGTTAGTGTAAGTTCTGAAAAAATACGAAAACTCGCAAGTTCTTGTCAACCGATTTCAGCATTAAGAGCACTACGAAAATGAGTACAACAAAGAGTGTAACACAGAGAAAACACACTTCGTCTCAAAACTCCTCAAAAACTTAACGAAGAATTCTTAGAGAACAACAATGAGAACGGGAAGCATGGAGAACGTTGAAGATGAAAAACGCTTTAGGAACTACCCAGCAGGAAAGGACTCGAAACAACAAACCAGGTGGGAAAACCATCAGATTTAAACAGAGTGAGCGATACAGCGTTCAGTGTCTCTGAGGCATACACCGTGTATTCGTCTTCATCAACAATTAACGCGTTGACTGAATAAAGAATTCGTCTCTACAATGATTTGCGATGGCTTAACGATGTACAAAGCCAGCGCTTCTATCCTTTCAGGCCATTATGCCACCAATTTGCGGCCTTTGGAAGGATGTGAACTTTACTGAATCGCTTGATCGAACCAGCGATCAGTTCAGTGTGTATTGCAGAACATTTCTAACCACTGTGCTATACGGCCCTCAGCAATTCCAGATATGCAGTAGCAAAAACATATCTTACCACTCAAATAAACTATGAAGCGCTTTACAACTCGGATTTTGCCAAATTTGTGTTTCAACTGCGAGAAATTAGAATATGCGATAGGAAACCGAGATAACATACGAACGCGAACAAAAATTGACGTAATGGACACTTTTCTGCTTTTATTTTTATTGTTATTTTCACTTGTTTTACTTGTTTTTGTATTTTGACTTAAATACTTGGCTGACCCGTCTCCACTCGTTGTGTGGGTCCCAGCTTAATTTCCATTTTCTCGGAGTTTTGCTGGTTTAGATATGGTGCTTCTCTGGAGACCTGAGGTCAGTCAGGCCAAAGTTTGCCACAGGTTCTACCCACCACAGACATTCGCCGCGCTTGTGGATCAGAAGAAGATTTGGAGCCATGCGACTAGTTTGATACAAACACAGTGATGGATTTTGGTATTAGTGCACTGTTAGCTGGACTTCCTGATGGAAACGGCGGACCCTTCTCATCATGGGAGACCCTGCCGGAGGATGAACCCCAGGAACGCCTCCTTACCACGATGAGGAAGTGCACCCCGTTGGGAGGAAATGAATATAATGTAGGATAACAATTTATACTACAACAGTGGATCGAAAAACCGCAAACATACAGTTTCTTAAAAGATATATACCAGATATTCAACAAAAATGGCCACCATAAATCGATATGCGGAAATCTCCATTCACTAAAATAACATTAAACTAACTCACTTGGAAAGAATCAAATAGAACGGCTTACAAATGATACCGAGTTGGAAACAATCATAAGAGAGGAAAACATCACGAAATTAGGAATCAACGCAACGATCTCTCATCAACTAAAAATACGGAAGGGTTCCATATGTAATGCCCATTGTGGAGAGACGTTCAACTTCCCTGAAAACTAACGCAAACGAGTTGAAAAAAATCCGTTCTCGCTACGAGAGAAACGGATTTCATTTTATAACAGGGAGAACAATGGAGGGTTTTTGCACAATTGAATCATCAGGAATCCATGAACTCGTACAAATGTAATTCAGAAAAGTGTCGTTTTCTAGCTCAGCAATGGCGAGGTTTGCAAACAGCATACATTTATTTCCACAGAAGAACACAATACAATACAACACTAGCTAACGTTGACGAGATCAACCATATGCGACTATATAGTCAACTGTTCTAGCCTTCCTCATTGGAAGTCACGTAAAAAGTGGCTCTGAAGAAGGCGATACTGCTGAAACGTCAGCTAGTGTTGTATTGTATTGTGTTTTTCTATGGAAGTAAATGTATGCTGTTTAGAAACCTCGCGATTGCTGAACAAGAAAACGGCGCACTCATAATGCTTCACTTCACCGCAATTTGCCACGACAGTGTGGGAATATCTCACGTTCTCAGATGGTAGCTTATCAAAAACAATAACAGTCAAAATCGACAAATCAGACTCGGTTAGGCTAGGCAGCTAATTAAGTCAAAACCCAAGGAAAGAATGGAAAGGCAAAAATAGACTGTAGTGTACTGTGTACACCACTAGTGCTGGCGTTCCAACTGTGTCGTACTTCAAGAATATAAGTGGTGGGGTTTCCATTTTAGAAATTTTTGTCACTCTCCCCAGTCTCTCAAATATAATCTTCCATTTTTATTTGTAAACACGCTACAAACTGTAATTAATGAATGTTTTTCGTGACACAGACTGTTGTGATCCGGAAGAAGGCGCTTGATCGGACTATTTTGACTATCGCGACGGAGATTGCAAACAATGTAAATAACCCGAATGTGACGGTTAGTGTGACGCTGATGGAGGACTATATAAAGGTAATCTTTCGACTAGTTATCTTTTCATCGATAAAACACGCGCGACGAAAATCGGCCTAGAAGTTTTTGGCATTGCCAGTCAAACAATTAGGCAATAATCTCGTCGTTTTCCCTCTTAGCAATCGCTAGGTTGTTAAACAGCGTACGTTTACTTCAATGCAATAATACACATACAACACAACCGTAGCTGAGGTTTCGGCAGAATCGCCTTCTTCAGAGCCTGGAAAGGTATAATAATACCCAACTCACTAGGTCAAACGCTTCAACAACACAAACACAAAGATGAGAATCTGCACAATAATTACAAGATCTACGGCCTCTCGAAAAACCCACTGCTTTTTTACCTGTCTTCCACTGAGAAAGAACAGCCGCTCAGAGTCGCATATGGTTGACGACTGCACCACCACCCAACAACGATCGATACGAAGGTAACGGTCGAGATCACGTGTGATCTCGGTACATTCCTCCCTACTATTCATTTCCGGATTTTTGGCATTTATCCAAAAGGCCCGAGCAGTTTGCGCCGTGGTGTTTTAGTATACCGTGCGAAGATAGCGACTTTAATATCAAAATCGTCCCCGCTATGCCTTTGTATCCTATGCGTCCCTAGTGGCGTGCCTTGTCTTGCTTTTCGTTTGCCATCGAGGTGTTCTTTTGTGCGGGTACATAAAGGTCTGTCCGTTTCGCCAATATATTCGTCTCTGCAAGTAACACAAGAAATCAGGTATATCGTACCTGAACTCAAGCCGCCACCGTAAGGGCAAAGTACGCAGTTTGTTGTTTCACATAGGCGGTCATACAAGCGGTTACGAACTAACNGGCATTTATCCAAAAGGCCCGAGCAGTTTGTGCCGTGGTGTTTTAGTATACCGTGCGAAGATAGCGACTTTAATATCAAAATCGTCCCCGCTATGCCTTTGTATCCTATGCGTCCCTAGTGGCGTGCCTTGTCTTGCTTTTCGTTTGCCATCGAGGTGTTCTTTTATGCGGGTACATAAAGGTCTGTCCGTTTCGCCAATATATTCGTCTCTGCAAGTAACACAAAAAATCAGGTATATCGTACCTGAACTCAAGCCGTCACCGTAAGGGCAAAGTACGCAGTTTGTTGTTTCACATAGGCGGTCATACAAGCGGTTACGAACTAACTGAGAACGTAGAGGATCAGGGGTATTTCAACTATCGTTACCGATTCCTCTAGATCTGTTCTTCTTAGGCATCGCTTCGTCGCTACACTTACTTCATCGCTAATGAAGGGCAAGTTTAACAGGACTTTGTTTCGACCAAACCGTTCGTTTTGGAGCGTCGCTCTCCGTTGAAACTTATCTCGTGGGGTTACTATTTCGTAGCCATTGGAGATGGCAATTTGCCGAGCTACGTCGCGCGACTCTTCCTTTAGTTCCCTGGTTGTGCACATATTCCAACGCCGAGGTTAAGAGAAAGTCGATCCTGGAAACTATTCAGAAAAGTGTTGGAAAATCACTTTGATAGTCTGAGAAACACCTGAGAAGACGACAAAAAAAGAAGACTTTTGTGGGCAGCCTCCATGGATAGGGAAGACGAACAAACAGCGAAACAAGAAAGAGTTAAAATACCGTACTGACAACTATGATTACTGAAAAGTCCGCCATGAATCAATTGCATGACAAGGCCGTTGTGAAACAACGAAACCAGAAAGCTGTCGAAGCGCAGACTCGAACGTCGTGAGCGAGTCAATTAGATATACTATCGCGCTAAACAGAATAGTCACATCATGCAATGAAACCGAGATAAGGAAGGAATGGCTTTCGATGCACCCTTTCGTCTGATTTTTGATTCGTTGCATAACAACCATTACTAGAAATCAGTCACTCCTACTCCAATCTATATCATGCCAAAACTTCAATATAACTGACTCTCATGGAACGCATCACTCACATCATTTGAGCGACACACGGTGACACACAACGCCGTCATCACGACCATGCTGCAATGTGGAGGCAAAGAGTAAAGAGTATCTTCTACTAAGTAGAGAGTGTTCTCCATCTAAACGAATGACCTGCATGGTGTGGTGGTGAACGCGTTGGTCCACGGAAAGAGTAATAACGTGCTCGATCTCTACCGCAGACATCTGCGGTTCAGAGTTTTCCAAATATCTCAGCATCACTGTGGTAATATTTTATATTTTACTCTCAATATGGGGTCACAAGACCGTGGTCAACAATAAATCACGTCCGAATGTGTGAAACTCAGTAGAGAGAAGGTGAGAGAAAATCTTAAGGGCAGAGTAGCAGAGGAGTGACTGACGTTGCAAGGGTTGCGAATTGCATTTGAAATGTTCTTCTGAATTTTACTACTTAAAAGGCTACAGTAACGGCCTACTGACGTCCAAGCTTTCAGAGCTTTCAGAGGAGCAGTGAAGAAAGCTGTCCTCCGCTGATATCCTGATCGTCTCAGCACGAAAATTCTCATACCTCACTATGAAATTATGGAGGATGAATCCTTCGTTCCACCACTGGGCAAAGAAGACAAAGAACCAAGCAGAGTTTCGAGAAGCATGCAATACAATGGATCGTATCCACATGATTTGAAGAAATACCCAACTTATGTCTACCCTTTTCACTCTATGAACCTTCTTGCCTCAAAGTTGGCATTGGAAACGTGGTCGTAAGCAGGGTCAATGATCACCCTGCGTCATCGAACGTGCGACCTAGAAAGGACTGCTGGGTATACACCTTATCACAAGTCAATGATCTAGGGCCACAGACGCCGCTGCACACGAGAAAAAGGTCGAGAAACAGATGGAACGTGCACCTGATGCGTCTAAACGGTAACCAGTAGGGAAGACTCTTTAGCATTTAGTGCTGCAGGATCCCAATGGGTGATATATATATATATATATATATATATATATATATTAGCTCTTTATCCACTGCCTATTACAATTTCTTACGGCAGGCCATTATGTGTGACCCAACCAGAATTATGCTGAGATATTTTCAAAACTCCGAACCGCAGGTGTCTACGGTGGGGAACGAACGAGCTATTACCTTTTCCCGGGCTAACGGTTTCACCACCACACCGTGCGGGTCCTTCGTTTCGCCTGTCTCTCAGCTAGTTCTATCGATCGGCGCCATTAGCAATCACACGTATGTATACATTAATTTTACATGGCCCCTAATCACTTCTGCTGTGCGGATCCCTGCACCTATTGCATTCCATTTTTTTCTCGCAACCTGAGCTACTACATGATGATTTCGTCCTCTTTATGAATGTAGTAGAAAATTGGTTGATTCAATTCTGCTTCCAATTTTGCAGAGATCCGGGATAAGGCATTTCCACGTGGATTACAGGAGAGCGTTAGAGCAGCGACGAGGCTAGGACCTTCGATTCCTGATCAACGGCATCACTAACCACTGCGCCAACCTGCCCATATATATATGTATATATATATATATATCTACATGTGCATAACGGATTGGTTTGTAGTGACGAGAACAAAGAATACCCGACTCCGTGCCCACCTTTTCAGCTCACCGGTACTTCCTGCCCTAACGTATGCGTCAGAAACCTGATCACTGCGTAAGCAGGATGAAGATCACTCTGCGTTATTGAATGCGCAGTCGAAAGGGTGATGCTAGGAGAATTCCGTTTCACACAAGGGATAGGATCCCAAGCTCCGACCTGTGTCAACGGTCAAAAATCAAAGATGCCGTTCTGTACGCCAAATAGTCGAAGATAAGGTGGGCTAGACAGGTAATGCGTATGAATGACAACCAATGGACAAGAGCCGTTAGTGACTGGATTCCTCTGGATGTCAAACGTACTGCTGGAAGAGCACCGACTCGATGGTCAGAGTTTTTCACGAGGAGTCTTCACGCGACAGGGAAAAATGGAAGATTTATTGGCGCCCGCTCTAGTCATTCGACGACCAACAGAAGCACAGGTGGCATAGGTGATACGCGTGCTTATATGTGTGCACATGTATATACAAATACATATATATCTGTAAGTGTAGGGCGTGTGACGCAGTGGTTGGAGGCGTCACTGCGATACGCACGTGGAATTGATCGCCGTGCCCGAGGCCCACCAAGCCTTCCATCCTTCCGTGGTCGGCAAATTAGTACTAGACTTGTCTGGGAGGATAGCAGCACCGGCTCCATACATCGGTAGGTCACCGTGAGTCATTATAAAGGCCAGATATGCATTCAATCACCTCCAACGATACATAATCAAGTCGAATGCATGGCGCATTCCTCAGGGATTGATCAAATCCGAGAGCTTTATCCTTTACCCTTTTTTATCCGTATGTATATATATCTATATATACGTATATTTGTGCATATTTTAGAAATAAATAGCCTTCCACTCATATCCAATCTAAGCAGGTAGTGTAATTGCATATTTAAATATTAACGGAAAATTTCTTTTTTATGACAATGACAAGTAAAGATTATCTTGCTGCTCACAGAATAACTTCTGAAACTATCCTCAAGCATCTTTTATTTCACAAGTCGTATAAAGCAATACAAAACAAGATATTTGATTTAAAATTACGTGTTTATCCGGATGACTTCTCTGCAACTGAACACTTCGGTGCATGTTTCGTCGACTTTACTTCTTTGTTAAATACAGCGCTTGATGGTGGAAGTGCTAACAGGGTGTCGTAGTTTTCTGCCCACGGATCAGCCAACGTCCTCTAGAATGAGTATTTCTAGGAAATCCGCGATGAGGTCATTTTTTATATTTTTGTAAAACATTTTTTCTCTAACATCGTACTACTGTGGCGGTAGGAGTAATATAATCCATCAAGAAAAATCTTAAAGTTGTTTTTTTCCACGTTTACGAAGATACTGTGCAACACTGCATGACGTGGTTCTTTCCGTAACTTGGACTTGGACAGCCCTTCCTCACCACGGCATCATTTATTTGTGTACGTTTATATCATTCATTTATATCTTTTGTCCGGTCACCAGCATCATCTCCACTTTTCGGAGTTTTGCTGCTTTAGCCATTGTTTACTAGGAGTTCCGAGACCACCCTAGACATAGTCTGCCCTAGGCCGTCACTACCACAGGCAGTCGCAGCCCTTGTGGTTCAGAGGGAGATTTGCCACTCAGCGTCTTTGATATCAGGACAGTGGCGAATCCTGGTATTGGTTTACTCTTAGCTAGGCTTCCTAATGGAAAAGCCGGACTTCTCAGCTTCAGAGACCCTGTCGGGCGGGGTGACGAATCTCTCCGCTGTACATCGCAGCCCGACACCGAGGAACACCTCCCAGCCACGATGAGGCGGTAAACCGTTGGGAGGGTTATTTCCATAAGATTATGTAAAGTCGCCGTACGAAATTAAGCAGATAGGCCATTATTCTTCAAAATAGTTGTAACGGCTTCTAATATTGTACCAACAAAATGCACGTAATGCGCGCGTTTCGATTTCAATCAAAAGCAGAATTTTGGTAGAACATTATCATTTCTACTTGCTTTCGCAACTTAGACTATTGAATATTCCACAATTGCAATGTAATCAAATTTAGCACTAAAAACACGAGAACGAAACCCTGACGAAGGAGTCACTTCGACCGATAAAAAGACCAAATGAACAAAGCCAGTCAAGCAGATCTCTAGAGAGTTAAAGACACTATGACTGCAGAAGTATAGGCTGGTATGTTTATCAACATTATCGGTCAATTATTTTTTGACGGATACAAATAATGAATGATTTTTTGGTGTGTTTCTGTTTCGAGCAAAACACTAACCGTATCCTTAGGCGGTTTGAATGCCCTTTCCAATGATTTTTTGGGCGTAAGGAGAATGCGAGGCCCCGTCTTAGATCGACTGGAAGGCGACCGTGCTGGTGAAAGTGTGGATTTCTTAAGGTTGGCGGCATTGTCCTTCATAAGAGTGGGTTGCACATCCTGTGCCAGTGAAGGTGGCGGTGTTGATGGTGGAGCTGGAGCAGAAACATCAGGAATATTCTGAAAATGGTTTAATGTAATAACCTTGTAATGTTAATAATTATGGTCTATCCTTCAGGTCACTGCAGCAAATGATTGTGAGGTAAATCTCGGCGACAGTTTCTTTTTCTGTAAACTTGTTTGATCCTTCCTGAAATTTTTTCTAAATTTGAGTGCCTCATCTTGGGAAGCTTCATGAAATACAACGTGGTAGAATCACTCGCTTATCACTGTTCTTCTAATCGCCTTGCTTATATTGCTGTAGCTGATAAACACATTTTTTGGTGTCATTGATTCGAATAATAGATAAAAACTATAAGTTAAGGTTTTGAATTTCCCTATCGGTGGAGTGAGCAAGCGGTCTAAGCATGAAGTGAGTTTCAACGGTCGCCGTTTAGCATACCACATCGTCTATGAGTCAGAACGAGTGAACGACCACATGCACTTCTCTTGTGCTGGTTAACAATGTGAATTGACTTCATGTCACTATTGCATAACTATCCATTAGCATATTGCTCATAATTTTGCCCCAGTAGGACAACCCATCTACGACTTCATCAACTCTATCGAAAAGGTTTAAGATGATCAGCGTGACACATTTTTAGCCGTTTAAAAATATAGGGAGCAAACCTTTTGCGATGTTTGTGATTTGTAGTCTTGTTCAGCGACGGGCTGCAAACATGAAAGTCTTTATATATTCATGTATAAACACATACAAATTCATATATGTATATATATTCGGTGTTTCCTTGAAATGCTTGAAGTGATTATTAGGGTTGGGCTCAGGCTTTTGGTGCTCATCAATTACTTCAATCGACTTCTTCAAGGAACGTGAAGGTAATTAAATGCATATCTTGGCTGCACGTTGACTTGGGTAGCCGGCAGATGTATTAAGTCCTCCTAGGCAAGCCTGTTACCACATTTCCTGCTTCAAAGGGATAAACGGTTTCCTCAGCTCTTACCGCGACTTTGAACTAATGGACGATCCAGTGTACATTGCACAGATCTACCACTACACTAAACGCTCCCGTAAATTGATTATCTGCTTGGATTGCGGAGAATTCTTAAAGCCACGAAGTGTTGCTCACTACGTGAAACAATGAAGAGTGTGCCAAAAACACATTGTCATTTTCTAGAGCAGAAAGCAGATGGCGTAAACAGAAGAAATCCTAACAAGTGGTATCCAGCAAAAACGGACTTTCCATAGCATAAGAAAACAAATGCGGCGAAAGTTTACTCGTGACCGATTATGGATTGATTTCTGTTCCACTTCTGCTGACATGCCTACACCCATGGTGATAGTTGGTTGAAAATGAACCTCTCTGCTGTTTTAAACACATCGAAAAAATAACATTGTTGAGTAAAAAAGCATTAACTGATTTCTACGAATGGATCAAGTGACCGAGACAAACAATTCAGCTGTAACTTACGAAAACGTTGGCAACCATTGGGTTAATAATATCGCCTCCTAGAAAATCCAGATTAAAGTATGGCTTATATCACGAATTTGTTGGAACAATTTATTAGGTTTTTTGCCATATCAAAGGTGATAAATGTGAGACGAAGTGCATGAACATCACGATCTTCCATGTTTCCACAATCAGCGCCACGGCAAAGAAAATGTGTTGGCATCAGCTGACGACGGAAAATCTATTCCCACATAAGAGTAGGAATTCACTGATATAAAACTAAGCGGTTTAAGTTCAAATATTGCGGTTAACCATTGATTTCGTGGAAACATTGGTCACGTTTGATGACTTTTGAATTGAAAACCATGCACGGTGCGTGTTGTTGAAGATTCGCACTTAAAAACGGTTGATGCAGAGAGATTACTGTTTTGTTGAGAACACCAGCAGAACAGAACTCCGATCCGGGTTTAACAGCGACCCCGGCGCTCGATTATGAATTGCTGAAATTTGCATTGCATTGATTTGAGTGAAACTGAGTACCACACTCTGAATTTGACAAAACAATGTCCTCAACCGCCGCCTCAGTCTCTTTCGATAACTTTACCTTGTAAAGGGAGAGCCATTAGATGGACCATTCCTCTTGTCGGATTCTTTAAAGCGATTGAAAGAATAATCCAATTTGATTAAGGGTAGAGAAAAGTCAGTAGCAGTCCTTTCATTATTTTTTATCTACTTTTCCTTCTTATTTCTTTGCATGATTCGTCATCACATGTGATATCCTGAGTGTCTCAGCATTTCTTGTATTCGACTTGTATTTCCTCGCAACCGTCGTCCACTTAAGCCTTCGAAATCTTTGCGCGTAGGCTGAACTTTTGCTTGAGGATTTTCGTCTTTAGTATGAATTTCGTTAAATGCTTCTCGAATCGATTCTTCCTAAAATCCTGAAGTTGACTGCGCGAAGTATTTCTCACGTCCATTGAAGTGTCTGGTCCGAGATAAGTATGGTACCAATTTCTCGACCTCGGAGTAATAGGACGCTTGGTGGGCACACGTCGTAGTCGAACCACTGCGTGAGCTGGTCGAGCTCTAAGAGTTCGGAACGGCATCACTACCGTTACACCACATGCAACCTAATTTGTTATATAATATGCAAGTATAGACTTTTACTTAGCCTTCATTAATTCGCATCGCTGTTGAATTACTACTGATACTAGGATGTGTTGTGTTTCTTCGATTTAAAAATAGTTGCCATGATCGACTTTCTATTAACCTCGGCATTGGAATATGAATGTGTCGTTTTCCTGTTCAGCAATCGCGAGGGTTTTAAACAACATACATTTACTTCCATAGAAGAACACAATACAATACAACGCTAGCTGACGTTCCAGCTCACCTCACAAACACCCAAATGTTCCTAGAACGTCTACGTAACGCGTCTCCTAATAACGCGTACGTGATGGTGTCTTTCGACGTTACCGCACTGTACACCAACGTGTCGAATGACTCCGCAATGCAAACCATCTTCAAGCTTCTTGTTGAACATGAAGGAAGAATAAATATGCATGGCTTGTCCATCCAACAGCTAATGGCTCTCTTAAAGGAGTGCCTAAACTGCTCGATTTTCAGATGGTCTGAAAATATTTCGCGCAAATAAGGGGGTTGGCAATGGGACGGCGATTGGCACCAAGCCTTGCCATTGTGTTTACGTCTAAGATAGAAGCCCCTGTGTTCGATCTCCGGCCACTACTCTACTGTAGATATGTAGATGATTGTTTTGTCGTCTTCTCTACGCAGAAGGAGATGGACAAATACTTCGAATTATTGAACGTGCAGGGTGAGTACAATAACTTTAGCCCGGAGAAACCGAGAAAAAACTGGCTTCCGTTTTTGAACGTTGAAATAAACCTATCAAGTAGCGGTTACTTGACAAAGTGGTACCGAAAGCCAAGTAACAAGAACATCCTCGTTTATTCCATTTCCTCCCATCCTTCGCAAACAAAGAGGGCGCTTGTGGGAAACATGTTTCGAACAGCCGCCTCTGTGTGCGCTACCAAGGAACTAAAGGAAGAGTTGTGCGACTTGGCTCGGCAAATAGCCATCTCCAATGGCTACGAAATACTAACCCCACAAGATAGGTTTAGAAGAAGAGCGACGCGCCCACGCGAAACACTTGGCCAAAAAAATCCCGTTTATGTTATAAGCAATGAAGTAAACGTAGCTATAAAACGATGCTTGAGAAGTATTTCCTCGTTCATTTTCTAGAGGAATCGGCAGCGATAGTTGAAATACCACCGGCTACTCTACGTCGTCACTTAGTTCATAACCGCCTGTATGACCGTCTGTGTGAAACAACAAATTGCGTAATTTGCCCTTACGGCAGGGACGGTGATTGCACGAGTTCAGGTACGATATACCTGATCTCTTGTAATAATTGCGGAGATGAATATATTGGCAAAATGGGCAGACCTTTGTGTATCCGTATAAAAGAACACCTAGATGGCAAACGAAAACTAAGACGAAGCACCCCACTAGGCACGCATAGGATACAAAAGCATAGCGGAGACGATTTTGAAGTGAAAGTCAATATCCTTGCACAGGAGTCCAAAACACCAGCGCGAAAACTTCTTGAGGCTTTTTTGATAAATGCTAAAAACTCTACAATGAATAGCAGGAAAGAATGCCCAGAGGTTATGCGCGGCCTGACCCGGTATGTTCGCATCAATTCCTGTTGTGTGATGGTGCAGTCGTCAACCACATGCGACTATAATCAGCTGTTCTAGCCTTCCTCATTGGAAGTCACGCAAAAAGCGGTGGGTTTTTTCGAGAAAGTTGTTGATCATGTAATTACCAAAGAGTTTTTCGTTTTTTGTAAGTGTTATTGAAGCGTTTGGCCTAGTAGATTGTATATCAGCATACCCTTCCAGGCTCTGAAGAAGGCGATACTGCCGAAACGTCAGCTAGCGTTGTATCGGATTGTGTTTTTCTATGGAAGTAAATGTATGCTGTTTAAAAACCTCGCGATTGCTGAACAAGAAAACGACACATTAAAAATAGTCTTCGCATAAAAACGATCGCGTCTCCCGAAAATCGATCACTGCATTTTAACTATTATCATTAAATAGTAATTTTTTACAGTATTTTGAGAGGAACTCGGTCGGTACTTGTGCTGCTTCCGTAGAATACAGCAGAAGAGGGTGGGCCAGCTTCTAAACGGCACAAGGCAAATAAATCATGAGAAATTCATAAGAATCATGACTTCTGTTCACAGGAGCAGGATTGGTGAATGCGGTCCAGACCGTGGTCGAAAACCTAGACGACCTTACAAGTGAGCTCCTTGTGTGCACAGATGTTCCGGAATGCTCCTAAAGAGTGAGAGAACGACGACTCTAGTTCCCCTGATGACACCTACAGCGAATTCCACCAATTAATTCATGTTGCCAATGTCTAAATTTATTGATTGATCTACCTCCCAACGCTTTACCACCTCATCGTGGCTGGAAGGTGTTCCTAGGGGTCGGACTGCGATGTACGGCGGAAGGTTCATTCCCCAGCATGGTCTCCCAAGCTGAGAACAAGTCCGGCGTTTCTGTCAGAAAGCGCAGCTAAGAATAAACCAATACCAGGATCGACCACAGTCCTGGTATTAAACCAATCGCATGGTGGCTAATCTTCCTCTGATCCACAGGAGCGGCGACTGTATGTGGTGGTGACGACCTGGGGCACATTTTGGCCAGGTTGACCTCGGGACTCCAGGAAACCGCAGTGGGTGAACCAGTAAAACTCCGAAAAATGGAGAATATGCTGAATATCCGCTCAACCAATGAGAATGAGTTGTACAAGTATCTAAATATTTTGGGAAGAACTACATTTCTTGATTTATTCCCTAAGCTCATGGAATGCTGAATATAAACAGGACACTGGTTACTTTGTATTCAGTGAAATAAAGTTTATTGTACATGATCTGATCTCTGCTATAATAATAGAAGTATGAACACAATCTTAACCTTTTTATTTACTGCCTATTCTTTTTAATGGCAGGGTATGTTGCGAAATATAACTCGTATGTAATGCTGAGATACTTGCAAAACTCCGGACCTGCGGTGCGGAGGCAAGTATCTCAGCATTATGCGAATAAAAGTATGGTTATTGCAAGCTCATGGTTACACAGTTGGTGACGAAGCGATTAGAAGCCCTCTTACTACATATGAAGGCGGCAATTTTAAATATCATAAAAGTGCTTGTTGAAACGTTCAATAGATGTGCATTTGGACTAGGATCGTCCAGTGTCTACTTATATCCTTTCCTTCAGTAACAGTGGCCATTTTATAAAGGATATGACAGCAATCTAACTGCAAGAAATCGACCCCTTTTTCCTTAAAAGCAATCCTAGAGCTTTCGAAAGTCCATAAAGAGTATCTATTGGAAGGTTAAATAAACGATAAAGCATAAGATTGCTTTGTGATTATTTCATATTCCTTTTTGAAGAATTTCTACACCAATGGGATTAAGTATGCCAACGTCAGCTGGAGTAAGCTCGTCAACGTCAATGAGTATAAGCTCGTCAACGACTATGTTCGAACTTCTGTGTGTAGCCCTCCTCGGACTAGGACAAATGTTCATAATGACTGGCTATGATACACAGGCAGGCATCCTTTTTGTATGTCGAATGAACTTATTAGAAAAGAATTTCACCAACTAAGTGAGTACATTTAACGGTATTTCCATGAGAGAGTATTGATAGTTTGCAAGGTTGCAGTCGTTCGTGGTTGAGTCGGTAGTTCATGCGGTGCACATGAGGGAACCTTCACGCATCGACGCATTCGCTGGCTACTACGGGTAAGTACGACCTGATTTCTGCACAGTTTTTCGACTAACTGAATAATTTCGCACTGCAAAGATGGTGAGGCAAGGAATGAATGAAAATCAGATGGAGATCTCGTGAAATACAAATACGTCTTATAAATTTTCTGTGTGATCCATCGTATTTAACGTCCTCATTGCGTAAAAAGAAGACAAGTGGAAGGGTTAGCAAAGTTCGTTTCTACTACTGCGCTACAACAACACCGATGTTGAGATACGAGCAAAACTAGGAACCTCAGCCGGGCTTCGAATCTGCGACTGCTCTTACTAGGGCCTCTCCTGTCATCCACCTCATAATTCCTGTTGATAGGGGACTGCTGATAGCACGAATAGAGTAGAACCGTGGCTAAGAGAGAGTTGAAGGACTAGCTTCGGTTGGTGTGGCGGATAACATGTGAAATCTCGGAAAGCGTTATCGCGGATTCGAAGCGCTCCTAAGGTTCCAAATTTTGCTCAAATCTCAGCATCCTTGTAGTTGTATTTCGCATCATAACTTGCTATGAAGAAAAAGAGTAGGTGGTAGATAAAAGCTAAAACAATGAGTGCTTTATTTCCGACTTTTCTGGTTTAAGACAAATTACGGTTTTTTTAAGTCTAATGATTTTATTTCAAATACGTCTCAGGTGCCTTCATATTTATAGAATGAGCTACAGCAAGGCTCAAAATGAAGTTAAAAGTTAAAAATCTTCTTTGCAAACACGGCTTCTAAAAAGACTAGCTTAAATTTTAAAAAATACTCTTATTTTGAATGAGGAATTCCGGACGTAGGGACATTCACTGTGTGGAAATAATGCGAGGACGAAGTGTTAAAAGAAAAGAAGGTAATTGAGAGAACACCGAAATATGAACCGGAATAAATCAGTTGCTCTAGACGAATAAAGTGGAGATATTACTAGGCATTTATCTGGAAAATGCTGTTTTTTCTTAAGCGAAAATACTAACCCTAAAGCGAGTTTAGTCGTTCTTTTAAGTCAGGCGACCTGCTATGCGGCGTACCTGACCGCATGTCTCTTCGCTCCATCAGTGCTGAGAAAGCTGTCGACAAAGTGGACGCTATTCTTTGGTTCTCTATGCTTTACCATCTATCAAGTGGGCTTTTTATACCTGAACAAGTACTACTTCTACTTCTCTTGTGCAGTGATGGGAGTTGGATTTGCATGTAAGTTCGTCTGAAAATTTGTTTTTAGATTCGATGAAAACTATCCAATTGAGAGCACACGGCCCTCATTTTGAAATAGCTATTGGATTATCGTAGAAGGTGTTGTATTACTGCGCGATTAGAATAAAAACAAGCGGTGTACAACAGATCTAGTTTTGCTGGACTTAGCAGTGAATGCAATTTTATATTGGATGGAAAGAATCTTTCAATGAGCGAATTTCATGAGCGGGGCGTGTTTGCTGATGGCAACGCTTTAAGAGCAGTGCCAAAATGCTTTTTCGTATCACGTGGGCTGAGCATTTACACGATAATTACTAACCTCGACTCAAGACAGTGCTAACGGTTTTTCATATATTCCTTGGTACAAACTCTCTGAACACTTTCTGAGGAGAAGCCAAAGCCCAAGTTGGTGCGGTGGATAGCACGTGAGCCGCCGGTAAGGTTCGAAGCCCTGGCGAGGTTCCCAGTTTTGCCTATACCTCAGTATCCTAACCACAAGGCTGTATTTCACGAAATATCTGCAATGAAAAAAATAAGACGTAAATAAAAGTCAAGATGCTAGCATGTTGATTTCTGGAAATAGTTTTTATCCGATTCTCAATTCTAATTACTCACTGATTTTCTGTTCTGAATATGTTCTACATTACGCGCTATCTATACAATTATGAAGTTTCAGCTCTTGCATCTGAAACTAGGAAAACACATGAGGAGTTAGGAGTCCATTAATTCTTTAAGTATATGTCATAAATTCGATTCCAATAACATCTCAGTGAATTGTGAGTGCCTACAGATGTACCGAATCAATGTTTCTATCGTAGTAGACAATTCTGATAGCCATTTGTCGACCCGAGAGGGATGGAGCGGTTAGATTGTTTTAGAGACAAAAACCGAACCAACGGCTACCCAGCTTTTTTTCCTTTCTAGAAACCTCAGGCTACCAGGATAACACATAGACAGTGCAAAGTGGAATAAATTGTTTCAATAGTTCTAGTTGAGCTTCTCGATGGAATATATTGATTTGGAAATTTTTTCAGTGTATTACACCGGCCATGGTTCCTATTTAACTTCACACTCGACGAGGAAGTCAATCGAGCGGAACTCCGCCGTTTCGTGGTCGATCGGGTGCTTATGGTAGCGATGTGAAACACAGTTTAAAAAAGTTTGAACTGCACATAGGGTACCAAAGGACAGTTTCAGTAAAGCAAGTATTAAAATGCTTACTGAAATCAGCAGAATCTATAAGCTCTTATTCCACTTAGGACCTTTAGTGTTCACAGGTTTTTGAAATTTTTTTGAACAACCGGCTATAATGCATTATTGGAAAACATTCGGTTATCTTCTGAGTCAGGAAAAGTTGCAATTTTTTTCATGATATCGCTCGGTGGTTGTGTACGTTGTTACGCAGCATCTTTCCTCTTCCGATATAATAAAACATGGCGACTGAAACCCACCAGGTCGGCCTACTCGAGAACTTTCATTCTTCTCCGTTCAAACACCATATTCTGAGACCAGACCAGGAACAACCACTGTGCGACAGGGAAACGAATGAAAATTATGCTAGGGCCCGCCCAATCAGGGGGCGCCCAAGTATCCAAGTAAGATGTAATAGAAGAAAACTTTAGACAAGTTTGTCGACAGATGACTAAGGGAACAGTGGCGAAATTTCATCGTAAAAAAATTTGATGCGAGTTTCAAACGATCGGCTATAATATATACCCGAATAGTCTTAGCAAACAGCATCCATCAATGCGTTAGGTTTTTTTGCGCGACCCATCTCCGCATCTATCGTGGGGATCCCAGCATTTCTTGCATTCTATTCGTTTCCACGCGTCCGTCATCCGCGACGTCTCGCGTTTAAATTCGGCTGCTGCTTGAGAAAGGACTGTAGTCTTTATGAATGCTCATAAATGCCAATGAATGCCATTCCAGTCAGTTCCTACACGAATTTTAGAATAGCTAAGCTGCAACGTTTCCAATTGGATCTACGGGACAGTATTATTTCAAGATAAGCCTACTACCAATTTTAACTTATTTACTGCCTGCTCTTTTTAACGGCAGGGTATATATTGCGAAATATAATTTTAATGATGTTGAGATGTTTGCAAAACTCCAGACCTCAGGTGTCTGCTGTAGGGAACGAACGCGATGTTGTCCTTTCTGGGGAGTAACACGCTCACCATCACACCATTGTGGTCCTTTGTTTCGCCTGTCTCTTAGTTCTATTGATCTTTGGTCATCAGCAATCACGTTATTGATTGATTGCAAAGCATCGGCAAAAGATTAATAGAACTAGCTGAGAGACAGGCGAAACGAAGGACCCACATGGTGTGGTGGTGAACGCGTTACTCCCGGAAAGAACAATAGCGCGTTCGTTGCCCACCACAGACACTTACGGTTAGGAGTTTTGCGAATACCTAGTACCAATTTCCTAACCAGGGACGATGAATGAGAGTCTTGTTGAGCGCGGGGCAGGGTCGGCAAGCACTGTGCTCTTGATGAACAGCATAGCTACTACTGCTTTACAAGCCATGTATTTGTTGGGAGCTTCATCCAAGTCAACGAAAGAAAAGGTTAATAAAACTCAATAATGGTACTTTCCAATGAGATAAATTTTGAAGGGTTATTAAGTAATTTTCCAATAGAATTCAAATTATGCTTTTTCTCAACTTGATCGACTCTATAATTTGCAGTATGATTGTTGGCAGTGGAATTCTGGCAGTGATTTTCTCCTTAAACAAATATTTGGTCCAACCTGAAGCGCCGTCGAACGAGACAGAAATCGTTAATGGCCACACCTATCGCTACTTCTCAGATTCCGAAATTCGAATGATGTACGGTGCATTCGCCGCGATCACATTCTTCGCGAACATCACTTTTGCCATGATCCCATGGCGAGGAATTCCAAACTGCATAGAGAGCCGGATCAGTAAGACTGAGAAGACATTTCATACAGAGATGGGTGAGTTTATTCCTCAGGCTACTATTGTTTTGAAGGAAAATATCAAAATATGTCCAAATTTCAATTGCAGCTCTGATTGGTGACACCTTCGTCGACAAGCGGATGATCACGTTGTCGCCGCTGTTCATACATCTCGGTCTCTACACATCTTTCTGGATATCCGTCTACCCAACATCTTTAATTTTCACCAAGTCTCTTTCTCGCCATATCTATCTGCCGGCTTCTTACAGTCTTGCCGTAGGCACTGGAGAGGTTATAAGTAAGCCATTCATGATATTGTTCGAATCTTATATAGATACGGTGCAACAGCTTTTGAGTACCTTGGTTTCTTCCACACTCACAAAAATTTCTATTTTTAAATGTGATGGAAAACACTGTAATATGAACAACGAACTTAAGAAAGTTATGAATAGCGCGACCACCAAAGAATAGTACCAACTACAATTTTGAAACTTCTCAGCGCCACTTTAATATACCTTCATAATGAACAATTTATTTCATTTACTCATTCTACACGAGCTTCACATCTACTACGGAGATGCTAGTGCTTCTTTCATTCGATTCGCTTCCTGGTATCCATCACCCACGAAAGACCTCCAACTTTTTGCGTACGGCTTCAGCTTGTACTTGAGGATTCTCCTTTCTTCATCCATGTGATCGAATGAATGATGATGCAGTCGGTTCTCCTTGGAGTCCTAGCATAATCTTGCAACAGCGTTCCCAGTTGGACTGTAGAATGAACTTTTCTTGGAAAAGTGTGGTCACAATTTCCCGACTCTGGCAGGACGAGAAGCTTAGTGAGCTTGATGTGGAATTGAACCACTACAGTCCTCTTGATGATCGGCTTCACTACCACTGCGCTACGTTTTTCGATAAGCAATTTATCATAGCACAGTTTAGTAGAGAGTCTTTTCTTGAGATAATGTCTTTGCGGAACAGCCATTTCTTCGAATGCAGGCTAATTTAGTAAGCAATATGCTCTGAAATTGTTTCTGTCTATTGATAACCAACAGTATCACCTGCCTTTGTCAATCTTTGAAAAGCTAGACAAAATATTAAAATTTTAAAGTGCCCATCGGAAATTGGAGCTATTGAGTGAACTTCTCTTGTCGGAGTTAGCCCAAGAGCAACATAATTTTCGTGACCGCGGAGGGCATGTTGAGCTCTGGTGTCCCCTACGTTTCTTGCTAGGGCTGCTGTCCTAAGGAGGTTTGATCAAAAGAATGCGGCTCGTAAAGACATAAATTAGCATCTCATGTGTGGACTTCGAATAATTCTGGTCGCAGTTGCATCAATTAGTGCCGCGTGTGCGGCCAGCCGTTGAATCAAGGGTACCAAGCGTTGCAGTGATTACGCAATTAAGAGTATGACTTTGCTTCCGTGAGAACTCGACTTTGCGTTGGCTAGCTGATCCTATGCGTAACTACTGGTATGTGCTCGGAAAAGAATAAAGCTCTCAGCATTAATCGGCGAGGGTTGCGCCCTGCATTCGACTTCGTCAAGCATCGAAGCAAATTGATTACGCTTCTAGCCAACAGTATGACTTGCGGTGGCTCATCTACAAAGTCAATGCTTCTATCCTCACAAGCAATTCTTGTACGAGTTTGTAGACCCTGAAAGAATGAGAGGTGGCAGTGCACGTCTAACCATTGCCCGACACGCGGCACTGTGGGAAATCGTTCTCGCTAATAGAGCTGGAATACTTTATTCGCTCTTGATTACTATTTTGAGTCACTCTTTGGTTTTTCTGGAAGCTGCCTTCAACTAATATTCCTATTAGGAGTGGCAGAGAGTCGAATGGCAAGGATCATCATGGCCACGGGTGTTTTACAGCCTTTGGAATAAGGGGTAAACACCAATAACTAATAAATTATATCACCCGTCTCTGCCAGATAATGGTAGATTTCAGACGAAGGAAAGCGAAAAAAAAATAAATTGTTGAAACTTTCTAGTGGAACCGAGTTAGGATCTAACAATTTACCCTCTTTAGAGCGAGTTTCGACGTTGGGAGCGCAAGATTCTGCATGGTAGATTTCACCTCTGCAGAGTTTCTTAGACCCGACTAGGACGACTTTTATAAGCACAGCATTTCTTTCACAATGCTCTAAACGAAAAAAACTTTCCATCGTTCTGCTATGATATCAAACCTTATCAGCAACCTCTATGGATCCCAGCCAACCGACCGCCTTTGTATTCCTTAGCACCCCATTCATTTCATTTCGACATTTCATTAGGTCGAAGATGCATGAAGTTTCTCGGCGATCTTATGGTTAGGTCACGAGTATGATAAGTTCGCTATGAAATGCGTTCCACATTCATGTATAGATCAGTTGTATGCAATCACAAAACGGTATGCGTCTCCACAGTTATGGAATAAAGCCGCCTAGACAATCTTATGAACAAAATAACGAGTAACTAGTAGTGAGTCTCCTTTAATCACTCAGCAAAGTAGGTTTATTCTAAAACAGAGTAGCAATGAGATTTCGGAAAAAATGCCTCAAAAAAAAAAAAAAAAAAACTTCAGTGGGCGCATTTATC
The DNA here is from genome assembly GCA_900624975.1 of Angiostrongylus costaricensis. NCBI lineage: Eukaryota > Metazoa > Nematoda > Chromadorea > Rhabditida > Metastrongylidae > Angiostrongylus > Angiostrongylus costaricensis. Next base: position 125,387 of record UYYA01004191.1, on the reverse strand, counting down.
AGCACGATGTCGAAGCGTGTTACTAATTTCGGCCTGAAGCCTACGATGTTCATCGCCTTCGGTTTGACGACCATCTTGCTGTTGGTGATTGTGCTCTCAGTGCCACCATGGGCCACCATTGAACTCACTAACGATCCCACTTTTCTTATTAAACCCAGGTAATATTTTGCTTCACTTAGTCTTGGTATTCTATTTATGTGTATACATGTCTGCATGAAGGGCGGGTGAGGCGCAGTGGTCGGAGGCGCCCTGCAACACAGACGTGAAATCGATCCCGCGCCCATTGCTCGCTAAGCTTTCCATTCCTCCGGGGTCGGCAACTCGGTACCAGACTTGTCTGTGAGGATAGCGGCACTGGCTTGATACATCAGTAGGGCACCGCGAGTCATTGCAAAAGCCAGATGTGCATTCAATCACTTCCAAACGATGTCGAGTGCAAAGCGCATCCCTCAGAGATTGATCAACGCCGAAAGTTTTATCCTTTTTTCCTTTTTGCCCTTTTTTGAAACACAGCAAGGCTATTAAGGTTGTAAAGTTATGTTAGGAAGCCGACAACTGTCAACAAATAGAATGTCTACGAGCAATAGTGATCGACCTAAAACGGCCGACTGTCTGCGTTTAATGTGCAAGCTGATGTTTAGCAAGCGGTGGTGAAAGGTTGAACAGGCGGCAGTATGAAACTTTGTCTCATTCGCCCTACTCAGTAGATAGACTGCCACTGGAATTACCAGTTCTCCAAGAAATTTTCGACTCCGCTTTCTCTCGCAAGAAACTGTTTGTCTATTAACGACGACTCATGAATGCTGATGGATTTGTTGGATCTGTAAATCAAGACTTTTCTATAGACGGAATTTGTAGTGATTGTAATGAATCTAATGTTGATCGATTAGGTTCAATTCCGAGCGATTTCTGTCCTACTGAACCTTCATTTAGAAAACACCCTTCATACTGATATGAACTTCATACCTGTTACATAACTAACTTGAGTCCGTACCATTTGAGGACAATAAGAACCTTATTTCCGCTTACAGTGTCCTTCTATCGACGACCGTCGCTTTGTTGATTGGTCTGACGGACTCTTGTGTGAACAACGTCAGAAACGTAATCTGCGCGCTTGCACTGCCCGAAGCACGTGCACAGTCCTTTGCTATCTCAAAATTCTATCAGGTAAGCTGTGATAACCACAAAAACTCCCGTGTTCCTCGATGGAAGTATGGATGGCAAGTCCTCAAAAACAAAGCAAAACCTGTCGTTATTTTTTAAAGCATCAGTCCTTCTTATAGAAGCCTTTCAAAGTGTTTAAATTTGTTCCTGTAAAATATCAAAAGTGTTATCAACCCCGCTGACGGGTGATTGCTGTGGCAAAAAGATCGATAGAAATAGCTGAGAGACGTGCGAAACAAAGGACCCGCATGGTGTGGTGGTGAACGCGTTACTCCCCGGAAAGGATAATAGCGCGTTCGTTCCCCACCATAGACACCTGCGGTCCAGAGTTTTGCAAATATCTCAGCAACGTTGTGGTTGTATTTCGCTTAGTAACCTGCCATGAAAATTATAGAAGGCAGAAAACAAAACGTTAAACAATATCAAAAGTGTTCTTAGAGGAAAATTTTTGCTCTGTTTCGCAATATTTTTCTCCCACTTAGTGGAGGGGGTTTGAGTATTTGTAGAAGAATTGGTTGCATCCCTACTTCCTCCAATTGCAGGCTTCGGCTGGTGCGATGTTAATGTTCGTAAGTCCCTACTTATCAATTCTGCATTATGCCGTCTTATTATTCTTCACACTGTCGCTGGCAACGGTTTGTTTTATTCATGTGGCCGGTCAAACGAAGAAAATGGAACGTGCATCATCGGCAGGAAATTCCACTTTCAAGTTGAGTTTTGCGGAAGGATCTTCGAAATGAATGAAGATCCACGAAATGAAGCTCAAGTTCAGTTTCTTCCTTTGTTCTTTTGCATTGTGACGTATTGTATACATCGGTGTTCTTTTCAAGCTACCTTATAACAACTTGGTCGTTTTAGATTTTTTACAAGTGTTGAAAATGTGTTCTGTACGCCGAAATAAATCACTGGAAAGAGAACGGCCTCTATGGAGGTCATACCGTCCAAAATGTTTCTTTGCTTGTAACTTGTATAGATGTGACGCCGTAGCAAATGCGTCAATGAGTAGTTTAAAACCACAAACCGACCAATTAGGGTAGGAGAACGGATACGCTTGGGAACGACAGTATGGTTCAACAACACACTGATGAGACTAAAATATTTCAATATTCGATATATCTTGTTAAATTATTTTGCCTAGCGTGTCTCCTTTTCTTCTTTTTTCCTCCTTCAGCGCAGAAATTATTAAAATCAAGCGTCCCTAGCCGCTCAAAATTATGTCGTGAATCTTCGTCTTCATAAGCTCGGCGATAGAACAGAGTTTTGGTTGATCGTGCCAAGGTGAAATGAAAAACTCCTTTTAAAAATGGTTCACCATATTTTTTCTGAGCCTGGTAACTCGAATTGACGAGTCGACAGTACGAATGCTTTATTTTGAACACATGAAGATGTAAGCCCTTTCCCGACTACAGCTAAGATGTGGTAGCCGAGAATGTGTTGCGGTTGCATGCATGACTATGAATGGTGAGATTGTTACATTGTTACATCGTATGGAGCATTTTATTATTCCAGAAAATTAATCATTATATGGGAATATCTTTGAAGGATACACGCCAAGCCAAAGTTGTTTTCCTTGTTTTGAGCAACAATCACTGTTTAAATTATGTTTTCATGGATGGTGCACCATTTTTGGTAACGTTCGCTATCCTATCACTTAAATGGTGCGGCTTCTTAGTGGCAGTGCCTAATAGTGCGTGTCGCAGAAGTTATTTATAATAAGGACGTATAATATGAAAAATTTGCTCGGCTTTCTCTTCTGTTCCTGAGAAGCGTTCCTTGCCTTCAGATGTGTAGTTGAGGGCACTTTTCTTGGCGAAGCTCTTTGCAGGCTCGCGATCTGGAGAGAAACATAATCAACATATACGAGAATAACAGTGAGCAGATTCGAAATAGGAGTTTTATAAATTATTGAATTTAAGGAGTTGTACAATATTTAGGAAAGAAATTAACTGGAAAAGCAGATTGTGCGCCGTAGGGATGAGTTCGATTTTGAGAAGCTGATTCCAAATACACTATCGTAAATATTAGCTATGTCAGCAAGCAACACATATTCACTCAAGCCGGAACTTTAGTGCTTCTTGCAAACTATGCATTTGTTTCGACTTCAATTCAATGAGGTACTGATCGACGATGCAAAGAGCCAGAGCCAGACCACTGGCACCTTCACAGCTGTCAAGATTCCCGATCATCACCCTATTCCGATTTCTGGAACAACGCGCTGAACAAATAAAGGAAGGCGGATGCCTCACTATCACATGTGACTTGGAGCCTTTTTTCAAATTAATTTTTCACCTAGATGTGTCTCGCTCGTCATTCCCGTGAGCAACACACGAGTGGTCCTACGTTATTTATATGTTAGATCTTTATCAATAATGCAGATATTTCACCGAATTATAAGGTTATTGTTACGTAAAATACATCAAGGCTCTGAGGAAGGTGAAATTGCCGAAACGTCACCCATCAAACAGCAGCAACAACAACAACAATAACAACGATAATTTATACCAAGCTCGCATCAGATTAACAAGGCCATTCCGTAAGAATATATACTTAAATATAGGAAATAAATAATATACAGCGCTTAGCGTTTTTCAATCACTCACGGGTGCGCCTTGCATTTAACTCAGTTGTTATAGTAGAGGTGGCTAAATACATCCTTGGCTTACGCAAGGATTTTTGGAGGCTGCCGATATATCAAGTCTAGTATCTTTTTTCGTATCTTCAAAGAATGGAAGACGTTTTCCCGAGGCACATGGTCGAACTATGAATCACGCCTGTATTGCAGCAGGTCATCGTCGCTAACCAGTGGACTTCAAGCGCCCGAAGAAATGCATGCTGAACACTATTCACCGCGAAGAACGGCAATTTTATCAATAATTCTGGGCGCGTTTACTACGCAATGTTGACAGTAGACTCTAAGCTAAACGTTATTGTTTATCAAGAATTGTTTTGGATACTTCTTTGGGAATCGCATCTTCCCTTTCCCATGAACGAAGAATGAAAAACAGTTGACCTAATGAGGCTATCAGCCAAATAAAACTTGTTAGAAAACAAAATTTGGCCGTTTGAGGTATATTTACATAATTTCTAAAAGACATAGTTCTCCGTAAATGTAAGGAAGGGTAAAGTGAAGACAATGTTTGTTTTCGCAAGAAAAGACGTCCCGTTTCAAAAACACTCAGTAGTATCATTCAAACAAAAAGTACTGCTCGAACTATTGAGAGAGAGAAATCTCTACTGTTCTGGATATCCAGGAATTCTAAATGTATTGTAAAAAACTTAAGTAATTAATATTTTAAGCAATATTGCGCTTGAGTTAGTTGGTGGATGAAGAATGTTCGTGTGGGTAAAATAAGTAACAAACGTTCACCTTAGTTGTTGTCACCACTTTCATAGAAAGTGGACACAGAAACATTGCCCGAAAAAGAAAGAAAGGTGAAAGAAAATTAGATATTTAAATCCCAGGATGTACCAAGGAGAGACAATGCGAAGAAGCTAAGCGCAAGCTCACCTTCCTGATAGGGAAAAAGGAGCTGGCACTCCTATCCCTGTGTGAAACGATTTCATTCTCCAGTGTCACAACGAGAGTAAACGCTTTAATGTAAAGGCGTTTTGTAGGTCGGTAATAGGTGTATAAGAACTACTGCAGTCAAATAACAATATACCAAGGACGAGTGGGAGAAAAAGAAAACTCATGAAATCAGCAATGTGTTCAAGCAACCTCGAATATATACTGAAATAACGAAACGAGGTTAAGCGATCCGGTTGCCGTACAAAAAACAAATGGCAAAGAAGTCATCAACGACTATTTAGGATAGTTATGCGGCAAAATTTGCTCTCGAAAGTGTGAAGATATGTGTGGAAATATACGGAATAGGCATTGATACTCGTCTAATCACGAAGCCTATTTCAATCCGATCCTAACTGCATCATCGCTGGCCTATCGGCAAACTTTCCTACTTGTCAAAACTTCTACCTTCGATATGAGTCTAGGCGGAGACTGCTTAATCTGTAAGTCCGTGAAGCAATGAGATACGGTCTAGAACCCAAAATATCTCAGATCGCTGCTACATGCCTCTTTGCAAATTACTGGTCAGTGTAATGCCAGAGTTAAACCACTTATTGGATGAGTTAACGGGACTAGCCTCCATATTAGCGCATATAGATTCGTGCACCCTGGCATTAAGCAGAAGGCACAGCGACTTGCGTCTGTCGCAAACCATAACAAATCTAACGATCTTGCAAAGTAAGTCTAATCAGCCTCTAAATAATGGAAAGTTCGCGTACAACGAACAATAACATTTAGGTTTCATAACTCAACCATATGTATTCTTTCTTTGACAAGCTTGCACGAGGTTGACAAATGATGTTTATTTTTGGCTAACTTTCCGACAATTTCATTTTCATCAAAGCCGATGATCCGAGTCAATTGTCCACATGTGTTCGTGCTTCGAGGTAACGTCTTCGTTGCGCACCGGGCATGATTTTCCTCATTGGAGCATCTCTCTCGAATGTGGCATACTCACTCAGTGATGCCCTTTTATACAGAATGGCTGTTATCGATACCGCTGATTGTCTGGTGATCCTCTGTGAGTATACCTCATTCGAGAGAGATTTTCCAATTAGGATGTCCGTCTCGATGCGCGACGAAGGTGCCACCTCGATAACACGAACAGTTGTGGAACATCGACTCGGATCATCGGCTTTGATGAAGACGAAACCATCGAAACGTCAGCCGAAAATAAACATCATTTATCAACTTCGCGTAACCTTATGAAGGAAAAAATAAATATTGATTTGTCAAACTGAGGTTAAAGGAAAGTCGGTTTTAAAATACTACTATGGTTTGTTCAAGCTTTTATATTTTTCATTGACAACCTGAGACGAAGTTGAAAAATTTAACTCGGTTAATGTTTTGACGTCTTCACGTTCAAGATCGATAGAAATAGCTGAGAGACGTGCGAAACAAAGGACCCGCATGGTGTGGTGGTGAACGCGTTACTCCCCGGAAAGGATAATAGCGCGTTCGTTCCCCACCATAGACACCTGCGGTCCAGAGTTTTGCAAATATCTCAGCAACGTTGTGGTTGTCTTCACGTTCTTCAGAGCCGGATTGGTCCGAGTCGATTGCCCAGAGTTGGTCATCCTCGCGTTGCGGGTCTTCGTAAGTCGTTCGAGCCCAATATTCTTGAGTGGACCACCGCTCGAATGAATTACAATTACTGGGCAGCATACACGACGGCTGTTGATACTGAAGAAGGCGAAAGAACCAAAACGTCAGCCGAGTAGAATTTTTTTATTAACCTCGTGTTAGCTCATCAATGAGAAGTATATATTGATTATTCGTGCCGGGGTCAGGTAATGTCGGTTTTTGAAATATAGTTGCGCCTAAGCTCTTTTTCATTGTTCCATTGTGTAATTTCATTGTGTGGTTTGCTCCAAAAACAATTAAGATTTTGAACTATAAATTTTAAATCGAGTATGATGACACACAAATTTACTAACCAAAATACTTACTATTAGAACCCAAACATTTCCAACAGCATGATGCCTATTTGTTTATTACGATAACCTAAAATTCTGATACTCTGTAGACAACGAAAGGTATTCCTAACATCACTTTCATCTTTGGGAACTTTTTCAGTAAGCATCTGTTAAGAAATATCCGACGACAGTCGTGGTGAGTGGGGCTGGGTTTCGTTGCTCAACTCATTTCACTTCTGCGTCGTCACATGTGGAATGTGTGCTTGGACCTTGTCGCACATTCATTTTATTAAACAACATCTACCGCTTACAGACCTTGTGGTAAATCTTATATTTTATCATTTCCATGGCAATCTTTGTTTGCGTATTCGCATGCGTACAATCATATCTGCTTCGCGACTCATGCGCACCAAAAAATAACAACAAGTTTCTTTTGGTCCAAATTCGGCTTAAGAAAATGTCTAGCAGTTTCACCTCCGTTCCACCACTGCGCTGATCGCCGATGGTTGTTGTTGGAATCCAATTTTCACCACTCATCACAATTCAATAGAAAAATCACCGTTTATGTTGCTCAGAAGACGAACAGAGCACACTTCGTGATGAAGATCTCCAAATACCTCTTGAGAATTCGTCACTTGAAGAACTTCAGGATTCTACTATACCGAAATATAACTGTATTCTGCTCGAAATTGCGCAAAGTTTGAACTCTTCTAATTTTGACTAATAAATTTGTTTTTGAGCTCACGCGTAATGAACTCTTGAACTGCATTTACTTTTCAACCAATCTAAGAAGCGAAGGAAGAGAACAGAGAGAGAGCTGACATCTCTCCATGTTCCGGCTTTGAAAAAGGTATTCAGTGACCCATTGGCAAAGGTTAGCATTTGAAATATATTTAGACATTCGCTAAAGCATTTTTTCAAAGTCGTCGAATAAGCTAAAATATAAACTACATCATCACACAAATACTTTGGAGAACCCTATTATTATTGCATTAACATAGAGAACGAGGCCTAACATACCTCGGCGGTCTTTTTCTGAAGACATTCAAATGTGGATTCCGTTTGTATAACAGGAAAGATAGCTGATCGAAATGGGTCAATCGTGATTCAGCGGCTCGTTTGAACCCTAGATAGTCTGGAAAAATGTCGCGTATCTTAGCCTTTCTTCCCTTCTATGCTCTCGTTTCATGTTTTGTCCGTTGGGGTAAGCTACTACCACATCTGTTCATATAATTATTTACAAATGATTTTGTAAAAGCCTTTTACAAAAATAAATAGAGTAGAGAGGCCTACAAGGAATTTCGTCAACATGAGGGAGAACATGAACTAACAAGGTTTGTTTCACAAACGCGATTAATATCAATCATTTCTTTTGTTGGCCTTTTTTATTTATGAATATGAGCATAAACACTATATTCTTGTGATTGTAGAAGAGCAGGAGCAATCATAGCTTTAGAAAAAATTTCGATTCAAAGGAACTTCACTTCAATAAACTTTACCCCAGATGAGTTACAAAACCTCAAAACTTACAGCTCATAGAGACGTGTTGTTGTCAACAAGCCTCTTAGTTTAAGAGAATAAATATCCTAGTTAAATGAGCGCGTAATTATTTATCTGTCCTCTTTTCATCACTAAACACCACATACATTATGCCACCTTCGGCATTTCTCCCATTCGACTCGCTTCCTCGCATTTCAGAATTTTTAGTGTTCTTTATAAATGTCTTTGAATGGTGTGAGGTATATTCACCTTGCAATCATGAAATAGCGGTGCTAGGTCGTTTCCAGATCTGCACCAAATATAGTGACCAGCCTTTGTGGATGGCAGTGAGTTTATGAGACATGTACAGTACCCATATGGGCCTCCAGAGGGACGGAAGGCTTAACTGAACCGACACAGAGTCGACCGGAGCCTTACACGTGTTGAATTTATCCTAGTGAGATGTCAATCGCTACCCATCCTATATGAGAACAAAAAGCGATGTTTGAAAATTGACTTTTCGTTTGCAAATCATAACAACATTGTTGATCCGATTACCTTCTACAGAGGAGCGAACGCTGAAGTGCTTCGTCAACGATTGTCAGCTAGCGGTTCGAAATGAGACATTCCAAAATGCTGACTGTACCCAGAACGGTGACGTTTTGTTTTTCAAAAGAGCAAAACGTTGTTTTCGACGTCTTCTTAAAAAATAATTGCTTTCCAAGTTAGTAGATTCTAGCTGACACCCGTCATTCTTGCAACATCAAATGCGATGGTGCTGATAGAGACTCCGTCATTTCAAAGAGCCCAACGACGAATCGACAGTGCGTACGGTGAGATCGACTGTTATTGTCACTTCTATTTCTAAAGTTTCACATCTTTCTCAGTGAATCATCACCATCCGAGAAATAATAATCACTTATTTCTGAATCTATTATTCCTTCAACGAATTAGACACAACGCTTAAGCCAAGATAAGTATTTTCTACCTCACAATGGACTCGAGAGGTTTTTTTAGAACACAAATGCTGTTTGCTATGCACAGGTAGGTCTGACAAACTATCGCCGTTGGTATACGCTTTCTTCACAGCAATGCTCGCAAAGCTTCTTATGGGTCGTAGTCTTTAAAAACAACAATAATGATGGGCATATTTCCCTCACTTTCCGCTGGCTCCAAAAAGTTTCGACAACAACGGCACTGCGTAGGGAAGGCACAGCAATGTTGCTGAAAGTTCAGGGATATTCTAAGCTGCCTGAATCTGGAATGTTTCTAGTATCGATCTGTACTTGCAGTCCTCGTACTCTATCATCCGAGGCTTTCATTGAGAATATGATGATAAAAGCCAAAAGGTTTAAGTACAAACTCATCAGACTGGTCGAAACAATAATGCGACAACCATTAAGTGCCGTTTATGAGACCGGAGAAGAGCTGTTTTTCAGAACGTACGATGATAGAGAAGTCGACACCGCTGGTGTTTGGCCTCAGCATGAATTTCACCATAAACACCGATTTATTTGGAAAACTATCCACCCAAATCGGGAGTATACGGGCGAATTTAGCCGTTAATAGTGCAAAGAAGACGAGATCGAAGCGAAGCGATCCATAGAGTTGGAGAAGTTGTAGATACAAGACCTTACCTTCTATAATGTCGATTTATGGTCATTTTGTTCGAATTTTATTTCTGGTCGTCATTGACTACTTCAACGCTAATACTGAACTTACGAGAACGTGTGAAAAACTTAACATAGGGACCCAAGTATTGGAGCAGAATGAATAGCGCGGGAGGCTTCCTTAGTTTATTATGAGGACCAAGACTATGCTAGCTCAAAATTCCAGAACACTTATTCCGAACTCTTAGTAGAGTATCCCAAAAAGACCATATTACAGTTAATGGAAAGTATTGCCTATCCTATCTTAACAACTGTTATTTCAAGTTTTTACTAAGTATCGTCAAACTGCTTTTGTTCAACATCGTTGCTCTCCTACATTCGCGAATTCTTGGAAAAATAAAACTGTCTACGGCTCATAGAATACCGTCACGGTAGTTTAAAAAGAGCTGAATTTAAAGTACCTAATTGAGGATTTTCACTAGAGAAACCCTTGCCAATATACCAACGTGAAGTCGCACGAGACATTGACAATCGGGAACATACGCCCGAACTAGCAAACCCACTACCTTTCAGAATATTGTGCTTCGCTACAAGAATTGAAGACGAGATGATGAGACTCCTTGATTGACATCCTACAACAGAAATAATATGCGCTTAGAGTTGTCCGACCAAAACTGACTGTACCGCTCTTGCACATGCTAGGGATAAATGTACTAGTAGCCCCTCGACCGTTAACAGGAGGAATGCAATGCAGATGAAAGCAGGCAAACACATAGTGGTGTAGGGCAACCATCTGACCTGAATTACTTTATAGTCAACCGGACAGTGGCACATGCCACTTGGGTTGCCGCTTCTACGATGTTCAGATATATTCACCAAAATCTGATCCCCTTGTGTTACCGCACGTCATTGTTCGCAACAAGGCAACATAAAGTTGTTCAAGATTTTTATCTTACCTACGTTATCGCCAAATTCGAAGCTGCATTTAGACGACTCGATTTCATGCGCAATTGAGATTTCCGGATTTATTGCCGTCTTTAGCCCTCGGTCAAATGAAGTTGGCTCGAACAGCATACTAACGAATCAACGCAACCCGATCCTATTCCATTGTAGAAGACTGCTGTTGATCGATTTTCCATGCAATACAATTTATTTGCTTGATAACAATCTCTCCTATAGCGCACGAAATTAGTGACACATTACAAGGCCGATCTTTATTTGACCTCGAAATGAAGGCCTATGGTTCTCTTCATTGATTCATTCAACGAACACGGAATTAGTAAATAATCAACTGCATCGGATAAAACCCTACTGGTTATTTAGTTAACTGAGCAGGTACCATGAAAATACCTATTCCTGTCTGTCGCGTGCCAGAGTTGCTCATTAGGCTCTGTTCAATTACCTGAAGAGCATAACACTGAGTATGGGACCCTTTATTCTTACCGTTTTTAGCAAAATGTTACGTTTGCTCGCCGACTCTGTTGTGCCTTTTATTAGCTGGGAAGAATTTTAATGATAAGTAGTAATATTTCGAAACCGACTTTCCTTGAACCTCGGTATCACTAATCAATACGTATTCTTTCTTTGATGAGCTTACACGAGGTTGATAATGATATTTATTTTCGACTAACGTTTCGACGTCTTCGTCTTCCGATGATCCGAGTCGATGGTCCACGCTTGTTATTCGTCTCGACGTGGCAGCTTCGCCTTCGTGTCGAGTCAGGTCTTCCATCGACCATCGACTCGGATCACCGGCTCTGAGGAAGACGAAGACGTCGAAACGTTAGCCGAAAATAAATATCATTATCAACCTCGTGTAAGCTCATCAAAGAAAGAATACATATTAATGATGAGTGTTGTACCTCAATATTATACCATAACTGTGCATTATCTGTCAATGCCTCTGCAGTTTCATAAAGTCTGCAGGAGAGCATTAGCACGTAGCCAAAAATAATGTAAAAAAATTGAAGTGTTTCCTGGGTTTATCATCGTACGTATAACTTATTTATTAAATCGTTTCAAGAATTGCTGGCTATTGTTTCACAGGTGGTCAAGTTTGAGGTTATGGATTCGAATTAGTAGGACGGAATTTTTCCTGGTGTGAAGCTTAAAAATATGTTCTGTCTCAGCAATATTTCATGTGGAATAGATGTCACTAGCCTAAACCAGTTTAGCATGCTAAGGAAATAGCTCAGGTCTTCGCTGATCAGTATGGGTATAGAAGCCTCTCAAATAAAATGTGATTACTTTGCTTCACTTATTTCAAATACTTCATTTTACTACCAAATTTTAAGGTTCTACACCTACAACACAGAGCGAGTAAATGACGGTTGGGTGCTGTGGCGTCTTGGCTCATGTGCTCATGAAAGCGTTATCCTTCAAGTGCATTGTGGATTTCCCGACAAAGAATAGATCCTAAAGTGGATTATATGTCATGCCTATATTGATTTCACTTATTAACTGAGAATAGGTCTAACAACGTCTCCTGTAAAATCTGTTCAACTTGTGATTTCACAGCGCTAAGGTAGAAGAGCTGTTTGTTCTGTAAAAAGTCATCTCTTAGAATAAAACTACAGAATTCAGTAAGGGTGTCTAAAGGAGGCAGCGATAGGGTTTCTTAATATGGCGAAAAAAATTGGATTTACATATTTACATTTCGCTATATGATTCACAGAAGTAATTTTGAAGATTTGAGACAAACTTTCTATTAAAAGGAATCTGAAGGTGCTCTAGAGCAGCAGAATTTTCCACCGACCCTCGGGTCCTTCAGAACTACATTCAAATACACTTTTCAGTAATTCCTAGACTGGACTGTCCGGTAACTTTGACATTGGTCAAGAGTCACTCACTGTTTTCTTGATGAGTAGACGTAAACTTTTCGCTATAATATTTAGTTAACGATAGTTAGCGTTTCGGCGGATCCCACTCCCACTGGAGTCAGGAAAGCTCAAGTTGATGTGCAATGCATTTAGCCAAATACTTCCAGAACCCCGATAGAAGAACTCGCTAGCCAAATTTCAATTCCATGCCTACTTCAATAGCAGCTTTTTTTAAAACTCACTGTTTTTTGCGAACTTTCCATATATTGGTGGAAACTAACCGTGCAAATTTTGTTCCTTCTTCTACTCCTAGTTCCACCTGGCCCCTTTAGAGTAGGTGCACTTTTGATGTTAACTCAGACCAAAAAAGGAGCTGTCTCTCATCATGTTGAGGCTGTTGTAAATGCATTTCGTTACTACGAAATCGGCTTGATATCCGTTAAACATTAAGTGGTGCTGATATTACAACCGTCTTGGTGGCACCTGAGAACATGTAGTTCGGTCGTTGAATGACTAAATTCCAAAACAAAAAGTTGCCGAAGCAGTTATGGCATTTGTGGAGTAATACGTGAATACGAACTACTTTATTTTACATTATATTTTACGACGACATAATATAACGAGCAGGGTTGCGTTGATGATTTCGTAACTGTTAGTCAATACGTTTAGCTCTCATAATACACGATTACGGGCAAATCGAGTACATTTCGAGTCCTACCCAACATTACAACCTTAGTACGCTTAAAATGTATAGCAAAACAAAACATGATTCAAATATTATAGAAGACAATGAACATTCATATGGTGGCAATAAAAACCTGACTGGAGCGTTCTTCTTGGCTGCAAATTGTACAGGTTCTCATTAGTACTCATTTCACCCATAAAATTTATTTTATAAGCTTTCCTGGATCAATGAAGTACTCACATATGGTTAGCCTGAACGCAAATAGTATAACTAACTAGCAATCACAGTGCACTTTGCTAATTCTAGAGAGTATAATTCAAGAGGTGATAAAGAAACGCTTATTCTGCTCATCGTGCCAGCTGAATCCCATCCTCAAAGAACACACCACCGTCTAATGCACAGTAGATGGGACACACACCTTTACCACCACTTCTTCCGCGCGCTCCTGGCAAGCCGGACGGCCCGGGCCTACCAGGTGGTCCTGGCATTCCGTCTTTGCCTGGTGGTCCCTTAGGTCCAGCATCACCTAAATGAAGAGGATCAACCTAACAACTACCACTGACAATAACACATCCTTTCCTTGACTTCTGTATTACAACAACACGGATTGCCGCTGCGCCTTTTAATGCCCAATTTGCAGTTATAAAGCACATACAATATGGATGAGATAGGAAGTCGAACACATTTCATGACTGACTAATTTAGATGAAAACGTTTGAAATTGAAAAAACCTACTAGATCGATTCTTAACCGCTTTTCAACTATGAAAAATACTTCACGCTTTTGCTAGCGCAACCGACTTCATGGGTTCATTTCAATGAACACTTGTCATTTTATTTTGTCGGAAAGCTTTTTTACGCAGCTTTTATATTCGGTCAGTGGCCTATCGAGCACAAAAGTTATGACAGGCGTGGTCGTTGAATAGCTGATCTCTATACTTAGTAAATCATAAAAAAACACTTTTTGAACTAATTCATTTCTCTTATTTGAATCTCGCCGCGAGTGCTAGCATGCGCGAGTGCTCCACTGTGTCTGCACACCAAATTTTAAATCTTAGGGATACCCTCTCAGCATGATAAGACGATAACTCATTGTGGAGACTTGCATGGAGATTTTCATATTACCTAAAAAGACTATGCTTGCACAAAGTGTGAGTTCATCAAAGTGTTAAATGGAATTTTTCCAAAGACTACAATCAGTCAACCCCTAGTAGTTCAAAAACCCCACTTCCTACAAATCTCGGTATAAATAGTTGATATATTTATTTATATGACCTTATAAACTGATCTTTTTGAGCTTAGTGTGAGTGGGACTCACTCGTAACAGCACGGCTCTGACGAGGGCGGAATCGCCGACAGGTCAGCCGTTTAAAATTTGGGCCCACATTCAGTCCAATTTTTCTCATTTAACATTTTCGTGACGAAACTAGTTCTTCATCAACTACCGACAACTTTTCGCTAAATATGAATTGCTAATTTGTGGGGTCGCTCGTAGCGCAAAAGCTAGAGTTGCCCCCTGCAATGTACAAATGGTCATTGGTTTGATCCCACACCTCAGATTCACCAAGCCTTCCATCTCTCCGCATTAGGCAAATTGGTACCAGACTTTCCTGGTAGAATGCTTACACTGACTTCGAATATCGATAAGCCACCGTAAGTCATTGTATAGGGCAGAAATGCATTCGATCACCTTCGATGCTTAATGAAGTCGAATGCACAGCGCATCACTCATGGACTGACCAACGCTTACAGCACCACTTTTTATTCTTCTTGTGAGCTCATATATGTATATTTAGCATATAGAGCGCAACATGTATTGAATATAATGTTTTATATGGCAAAATGATGGCCGATTTCAACTATAAGCCAGCATATCTCAGCTCATATTTAAACTTTATTCGGTGAAATGAGAAGCAATGGAATCGATAGGTGTCTGGTTACGTTGTGCAAGACTTCGTAGTCTATCAAGGTGGAAATGTGATTTTACCGAGTCCACTACATATATTTCTTTTACATTTTTGCATAGAAGTCGTACTAGAAAACCAAAGATTTGAACAGGCAGAATTTATTCCGCAAAGATGAGAAGGCGATTCACATTGCATCGTGGGTGTTTGCAGGTGTGTTCTCGTGTTGGAACCTTCAAACTCTTCAGCTTCATTTCTAATTTTTTTGGAAACTTAGCTTGAAACATATTTGAAATTGACAGAGCACGTTTCAAAGAAATTATATGTACGACTAGAGAGACAGTGAAAGTCCTCGTCTGTGCTCAACTGCTCACATAATAAAGATAAAGGATAAAGCTGTCGCCGTTGATCAATCCCTGAAAAATACGCCATGCACTCGACTTCACTAAGCATAGTTGGAGGTGATTGAATGCAAATCTGGCCTTTACAATAGCATCGTCAAGGTGTTCTACCAATGTATCGAACCAGTGCTGCTATCCTCCCAGACAAGTCTGGTACCAATTTGTTGACCCCGGAGGGATGGAAGGTTGGTGATGCACAGGTGTGGGGTTCGATCCCATGTTTGTATTGCAGGGCGCCTCGGACTACTGCGCTACATGCGCCACACTGCTCACATACTCTAATAAAAAAACGTTCTTAGTTGTCGAAGAATCAGCTCTGCATACTATGCACTAAATTAAGGGAGAGTATGTTGTAGAACAGGCTTTTTTAGCTCGATATTGTATGATAAGGAACACTCATATTTATGGCTTTGGAGAGGTCGCTAAGGGAATATTGAATAATGTATCCATCATGAAAAAAGGTCTCCCACCAATATTTCCATCTATACCAGGCCGTCCAGGTGGCCCTCGTTCACCTGGAGGACCACGTTGCCCAGGTGGTCCAGGCTTTCCGTGCATGGTCTGGTTGAGCTCACAAGACAAACCTAAATTTTGGATATCAGAAAAGACAACTGGGTAGGACTTCACCACCACCTACTAAAGTTGCACAAAAATATTGATACCGTAACCACAGGGTGGAGCTCGTAATACCTGGATGTCCCGGTATTCCTCGCACTCCAGGATATCCTTGTGTTCCCGTTGTCCCTCTGGGCCCTTTCATTCCATGTTGTCCGGGAACTCCAGGCATCCCCTGCTTGCCAGGTAGTCCTGGATCGCCTGGTGGCCCAGGAAGACCCTACAGAATTGAAAATCTGTCAAAAATGACAACAGGACTCATATACATGAGCGTTGAAAATATTGAGCAAGGAATCTGAAAGCCATGAACTGTGGAAACAGTCTTACCTTTGGTCCGGGTGGTCCTGCACTACACCTAAGGCAAAAGTCTGCCGTCATATAAAGAAACGGTGTTATCAAAACACCACCAGTGTTGCCACTCAAGCCATTGACACCGGGTTTCCCAGGGCGGCCAGGCCTACCCTGAAGTCCAGGAGGGCCAGTTGGTCCCGGTATACAGCAGTGCTTACAGGGCGATTTGTTCGTTGCGTGCCAGTTTAGTTTCTCCTGGCTGGAGTTGCGTGGACTTCGAGTACCTGAAAAGTGGATTATAGTGTAGAACTTAAAAACATTGGTGAAAGTCATGGCTAATTCTCACGAAGTAAATACGTCTTCATCTCAGTAACACCTTCTAGAAGATCTTTGGCGTTGGATTTACATGTGTTGAACTCTTCTTTCAGACTGCTTTGCACATGATTAATATAGACATATGCTAGTGGAAGGGTGACACAAGCACAAAATGTCGCAAACAGTGAGGCGACCGTTACAGAAATCGCGACCATACGATAAGCCTTGAGCCGTTCTTTTAACTCCATTGAACTGCAAACTGAAACTGGTGCTTAGTGTATGATATGTGAGAAGAATCAAAAACGCAAAACAGAAACATTTAAGCACTTGACAATGTATGTTTTCCTTTGTCAAAACAAAAGCGCATAATGTTGGTACAAAACAGTTACATGAAGGATCAGTGTGGAACAAACGACAAGTAGTAAGAGATATCGCTGAAACGAGATCGGAGAGAAGTGTGATCTAACAATTAGTGTTCTACCCCTAAAACGGCGCGGTTGTCCCATCGCTTTAATCCGAATTTTCTTTTCCTCTGCACTCACTATGAGTTGATGTTAAATCGTGCTGGCCCGACCCTCTCTCACTGATCCGGCCCTTTTGCTCTCCTTCTCGCTCTCCAATTCAATTATTCTATGTATTCCACTAGTGATTGCAGTCTCCCCGTTTATTACGTATACTTAAAGCTTCTCTAACTATCTCCCATGCTTTTGGAACATTTTGAGCTTTGTGTGTGTGTGTGTGTGTGTGTGTGTGTGTGTGTGTGTGTGTGTGTGTGTGTGTGTGTGTGTGTCGGTGTGTATGTGTGTGTGTTTGTTTGTGTGTTTGTGTGTATCTATTCGTGTTTGTGTTTGTTTGTTCGAAATTCTTGCTTGCTCATTTGCTCTGCAGTTGAAATTATGAGCCTCGATGAAGAAATTACCCTTTGTTGTCCGAGAAGACCAAGACTTCACTCTGCTATTGTAGATTGCTCTGATTTTTATTTCAACAATGTTCACTGCAAGTTGAGATATGTTCATAGGCTAAACGAGGCGATGAAACATGAGAACGACTAATCATAGTGGTTGCACAAGAAAGAATGTTCAGGAAACTTGAAACTTAACATCTGAGTAATGCGCAGAATCTGAATATGATGTGGGCCAAGAAAATTGTGGCTTCTATTACACGACTCGTAGATCATTCTAAAAGATCGGATGTTATATAACGCTTTTTTTTCTTGAGTAGTTATAATGGCGCTGTCGTTCATCGACCAGAAGAATATTATGAGGAAAAGAGTTGGAGGCAAGGAGCTACGTGGAAACATGCTTATGAACGCCAAGCTCTTTTATACATAAACGTTTGAATGAAGCCTGAGTATAAAACTATGCTAAAACAAAATCTCGTCAACGCTAACTTTTTTATTTGCTGCCTATTACAATTTTTCATGGAACGGTATTATGTGTGAAACAACCACAATAATGCCGAGATATCTGCAAAATTCGGGACCGCAGGCGCTGGAGAACGAACGCGCTATTACCCTAGAATCTCCCCATTTATCACCCTCTCGTAACAAAAAGATTTCCGCAAGTATTGGATATCAGTGTTGAAGCGTGCAACAAACGTGCTTCTTCCCACTTATCTCGGCAGGCGCTCTATTTATTGCCATAATACCGATTCATACCCTTCTTCTAATGCCTAGACTTGGGATATTGCTGTGTTTTTCTTTCTAGGACTATTGTATGTTTCAGCTTTCTTGAAGCTACGTATCTCTACTTCCTATTAAGGAAGTAGTCATTTAGAAGAGTAAAAGACACTGTTTCCTATCATCTTTATCACTTGCCGTCTCGTTGACCGTCAAATGACTTGAGTTAGCGCAAGTAAACCTTCCATTTACCCCTGTCGAGTGTAGGAGTAGCCCAGCTTGTTCTGCTAGCTCTATGAACTGATCGACCACCATATCTTCCTTCTAGAGTTCCCACGAAGCCATGTCATCCTTCTATGGCTTCCGTGAAGAACTCTGATCATCGAATTGGTGGTCTTTCTACATCATCTTTGACATTCCCAATGAATCCAGTTGCTAAATGCGCTTGTTTATCCATTGCCGTTGAAAAGCATTAAATAAGCGGCCCAGCCGACAGTTTGTCGACTAGAACCGACTCCCTAATTTCTGATCGTTGACTTGGATGGGAACATCGGATCCCTTCTCTCACTTGCATATTCGTCGGCACTCCCAAAATCGTCCTCTCCACGGTGTGTTCGATATTGCCGAGTGATCCTTCATCAAACTTACGTAACGACCAGATCGTTGACGCGTGCGTTAAGACAGGAAGAAGTGTGAAATCGAAAAGGTGAGCGCCGAGTCGCGTATTCTTTGTTCTCCTCAACATCTTTGATGCTTGAAAGCTCTCCAAGCAGCTCGCATCCTCGTGCTCAGCTCTGGAGCTAAGTCGTTCATCATGATTTCCCGACCTAGATAAACGTCACTAGAGCATTCGGGGACATTTGTTCCGTTGAGCGTGAATGGGGCATACGCAATATTTCCACAGGGTTCACCAAAGTCGGGAAGCATTCGTTCCACCTGGCTAATGTTTGATGTTTTAAGAACGATATAATCAGCAAAGCGAAGATGGTGTAATCTCCGACCATCGATTTTTACTCCCAGGTTGTGCCATCCCATTTATTGTGTTTGCATGACGCTACAGACCGCAGCAGTGAATATTTTTGGCAAAATGGTATCACATCACATCACCTAATCTCACTTTTTACGTCAATGTTACTGGCCTTATAGAATGGCGATATTTTAACCGTTTTTGTATAGCCCACGAAGAATCTTTACGTAATGAGTAAGGCCGCCCTCTCTGCGTAAAGCTTCCATGACTTCTCCATTCTCAACTGAGTCGAAAGCATTCTTTAAACCGATAAAGGTGAGGAAGAAGGTGGTCCTGTTATCCTGTAGATGTGGTCCAGCCTTCTTAATCCTTTTCGAAACTCTTCTATCTCACCTCAATATCTCCCAACGATAAGCAAAGTAAGCCTTATGAGATAGTTCAGTTCTGAATGCTCGTCGAGTAGTTAAATGCACTAAATATAGCAGCACTCCCAACGTTTTACCGCCTCATCGTTGCTCGGAGGTGTTCCTGCTTGTTGGGTTGAGATGTACAGCTGGGAGATTCGTACCCCAGCAGGGTCTCCCCAGGTGAGGAGTCGGGCGTTTCCATCAGGAAGAATAGCTAAGAGTAAACCAATACGAGGATCCACCACCGTCCGAGTACTCGCATGGTCGCAAATATACCGCTGATCCACGAGAGTGGCGACTTCTTGTGGTGGTGACGACTTAGGGCACACTTTGGCTTGGCTGACTTCGGGACTCTAGGCAACCAAAATGGCTAGACCAGCAAAACTCCGTAAAAACGGAAATTATGCTGGGGCCCGCACAACCAGTGAAGACGGACCATCCAAGTATTCAAGCTATCTCACCTGGTTTTCCTTCGTCCAGTTTTCTGTCAATTCTGTTTAGGACGACTCGAGCGAAGAGTTTGTAGAAAGGCAGACAGCAAGAAGATTGGACGATAGTTACTAATATCGTGGTTGTCACCTTCTTGAACAATAACACAATCTTGCTTGTCCGCCAATGAATAGTAAGTAGCCTTGCATGCTGACAGGTAACGTGTGAAGAGCGGAGTAAGCGTGCTCAGGACTAACGGAGAGTTCCTCAGGTGTTCAGGTCTTATCCAGCTCGGATTAAATGTTGTCCAATTTTTCAGCGACGAAGATCTCAAAAGGGAAAACCGGTGGGGTAACGCGCCCATCCTTTACTTCATATGGGGGCGTGGGGACGTGGCTATTGAAGGGATCTGTGCAGTAATCGTGAATGATTTTCTCCACTGCTTTTCTCTTAACTGTAAATGTCTGGACGTCGCACTGCAAAAATCTTGATCCCAGCCGCCTCTGTAGTTTGGACCATAACGGCTACTCTTCTCTCTTTAAAATCCTCTTTTATCGCTTGCCTGCATTGTTTTGCAAGTTCGGAGGATAGTTGGAAGTTGCCTGCAGCTCGCGCCATTCCACGCCGGCATATCAGCTGGAGTGTTTCTGGAGACAGGCGTCTATTGGTGATTTTCGAATTCTCAGCTTTCATAACGCTAGCGTGAAGATGTTGAACCAGCCAATCGTATTCCTCGTCGATGTGGTCAAGGACAGCATCTTCCCAAAAGCCGACTAATGAACTGAATAAGCAGTTTATGGTGCTTTTTGCACATGGTTTTTTTTCTAACTTAGAACCTTTCTCTCCGTTCCTCACAAAGTGAAATTTTGCGCTGAGGAGGTGATGGTTTGATGAGGTGTCGAATTTTGGGACAACAGCGACATCGGTTAGGCAAAACCTTCGATTTACTATGGTCTATTTCGCTATGGTACTCTCCACTGGTTATCCTTTATCCGTTTGCTCTCCACTTGGAGAATCAAACGTCCAGTGTTGAGATCGTGGCTTCTCGGATTGTGATTTACCATGAATAATGGTGTTGGTTGTCGTGACAAACTCAGACACCCGCGTAACCTGTTCGTTCCATATGAATCCGTGAGTTCCAATGTGATGTTTTTCAGACTTCCTTCCGGGTCCAATTTTAGCGTTAGACTCTCCAATAATGACCTTAAAGAACGAGTGATCTTCTCTTTAGAACTTCTCCAAGTCCACAGAGAACGCTTCGACTTCGTCTCATAGTCTGCTATCGGGGTATAAACGACTCAAAAGCGGTATTGATCCACGTTTGTTCAACTGTATAGATCCGATGTTAGTTGCTAGTTGTTCGAAGAAATCGATATTCATGGCTAAAGTCATGTTGGTGGAAAATTTGTCGTCGAAAAGCCGCAGACTCCCTATTAACGGCTGTTCTTGAAGAACAGTTCTTCGCTGGTGTCATCAAAACCATTGAATGGGCGGTGTTTTACTCGTCTCAGCCAGTGCGATGACATCGTACCTTATCATTCTTGCCTGCATGACCAAGTCCTCTGTCGAGCACTCAGATGCAAGTGATCGTGGACAGTATGTGCAGATCGTCAGTTTATTTCTTCGAGATTGTGACCGCATAGAGTGTCTCCGAGGTTTCAAGCAGCCACTCCATGCTCATCCTCCCCAACGTTGGCGTATCGGATGCACTTTCAGTGTCATGGGAACGAGGCCTCTTATTTTATTGTGTTTAGCGCTTGATGCTCACATATAGCTTTCTGAGCTCAGAACGTTTAGGATGGATATACTCAAGGGTAGCTTGCCAGTTTCTCATAGAGTAGAAGAGGAGGTTTGTTGTTGGTGGCGACTCCTAACCGCCTCCCACATACTTCTTTGCTATTTGATTGCAGGCTTTTGGCTGAATTGACTCGTAGAATATAATCGACGTAAAGGAAAGAACACCCACATATGAATGCATGAATGAATCCTCGTAAATACAGAAAGTATATGTCAAATTTATCGTCCTATCCGCCACCTGGATCTCCCGCCACGTTGCGTCGCGACTAAGTGGCAGGAGATCCTTCGGTGAATAAGATTCTGTGGTGTATTTCGTAGAAAATGGAAATTACGATGTTTCACCGAGTTAGATAGGGTAATACACAGTGGAACGCTCACTTTTGAACACCTACTACCATCTTTGAGTGCTCAAAACTTTCAACCCTTTCTTTTAGTTTACATTGCTCTCAGGAAGCGTCCTGGTTCCACAAGTATTCCTCCATTCCTACCTCACTGAGGATGCTTTTCTTCAAACTTTATTGTAAACACGGAGCGTGTAACGCAGTTTTTGTGATACCGTTCTGTACAAGCAAGGCGCTAGTTTAACTCCTCCGGCAGGCCTATCAAGGGTGACGTCCCTCCACCGTCGAAGACGTGGTAATAGCCTTGTCAGCGACCAGTTGACTCTTTGCAGTCCAGAAAAGTTGATGAGTGTTTATCACTAAAGCATGACACAACAATGGCATGGCTATGCTAGGATTTCTGAGAGTGTCGACTTGACTGGTATTCAATAACGTTCACAGTGAAAGCCAAATATTGTCCAGGAGCTGCCGAGCTTACATGCAAAACCCGAACGCTTTCATGGAATATGGATTTGAAAAAAAATCTAAGATGCGTTTTGATGCGCTCAATACGTGGTGTTGGGTTGTGTAAGGAAATGCAGAGCCTCTGACTTAAGTAATCTATGCCACTAATGGAAAGCATTGGTGAGCTGCGGCAGAGATAATTTCAGATTCTAAGTCCTTTAAAGGCAATGTTTGTGTATAACATTAATCACGAATGAAAGAAAAGCTCTGAATAATTCTCCGTCAGATCGATCACTTTCGAGCATATAGAAAGCCAAAAGAGCTAGATGTTATCAGAAATAGATAAAAACTATTTGAGAAGAAATACTTAGAGCACTATCGAGGTTACATAATCGAATTGCGTACGGCTTTAAGCAAGTTGATGTAGCTCAGAGAGAACAGGATCTACTGCTGGCTGGTCGGCTATTATTGCCTTTTATATGAACGGTCGGCTCATTCTATGTGATCTCATAAACGACTTCGTTCTCTCAAAACGGCGCATCATTAGATTTTTTGCCCTTAATACAGCTGGAGAAAGCATTGTGACCTTAAAGCGTCTATCGTATGGACTAAGTCGATATTCAATATAGAGAGGGACTCTCTATTGATTTCTCACCATTCGCACAGAGCTAAGTGGCGCAGCGAATGGAAAGCTCTATTTTTCGTATTTTTAATATTTACATTCCTCAAAAGGGCTTTGTATTGATTGCAGATGCTCTTATAATCTACTCTTCGTAGAAGAACAGTATAGTGACTTGCATTCGATTCATTTTTCCACGGCAACAAAGTGCTAAGTGTTTTAAAACTATGTGCACTTTCGCTAGAAATAAGTTATTATAGATAAAACTAGGTGGAAATACCTTATATCAGGTCAGTAATGTGTAATTCGATTAAAATTTTCGAAAACGTCTCAGTAGTTATCTACTAGTACGTTCAAAACTAGAAAGCAAGAGATTTACCAAAATTTGATTACGTCGCCTTTCCCCAGGTGGAGAATATGGGGTTAAATTATCACAGTCTGTGATTCAATTAGAAGCAAATGGGTGCAGGAGACGGACACCCCATTTCTGCCGCTACTATTTCACATATAGCACATGTATTCATGCAGAAATGCTTGTACATGGATATACGGGGCTGGTGAAAATGAGCACTGTAGCATAAGGGTCAATCAGGCCAAAGATCCGCTACCCAGCGACACCATTACATGATACGCGCTTAAGTGTCATCTGCAACAGTTAAGCATCTTTTCTACATTGGGAGAGCAAGTTACCTATGGATATAAGTCGCCAAACCTTATTCCACTAACTCCACTGCGGCTCTCCTCTCCTTCCCTACTGTGGGATTAAACAGTACGACTAGGAAGAAGCTATTAAAGTCTCAGGGTAATGCAAATTCGCAAAAATCTTGAGTATTAAGGTGGCGATCTGTAGTTGTCCCGCATGTTCATTAGCATTCTAACACGATAATGCAGGCGTAGAAGATTAAGCACTACACCTGAGTGTTGACTGAGACGAAAAAAAAGCCTCCCATTAAATGCCGCGTATGATACCGAAAAACAACAATCGTTCATCGGAACATGGGATATTGGAGGTTTCGATCGCGTTGATATCTTCGTCAACGCAAGTTTGGACATCGATTCTTAAGAGCACCTGATACAAAAGTCCCCTATGGTAATTCCCAAGAAGCACATATTCCATATTGAGCTAACTATTACATTTGCCCCTACATAGTTCTATACGATATTCCAGTTAACTAGCTGCTACGTTTAGATACTTATTTGGATACTTGGACGGCCCGTCCTCACTAGTAGTACGGGCCACAGCATATTCTCCATTTTTCGGAGTTCAGCTGCCTTAGCCAATGTGGTTCCCTAAAGTCCCGAGGCAGCCTGACCAAAGTCTGCCCCAGCTCGTCACCACCAAAGGCAATGACAGCTCTTATGGATCAGAGGGACATTTGCCACGATGCCACTACTTTAATACCAGGACGGTGGTGGATCCTGGTATTGGTTTACTCTTAACTGGGCTTCCTGATGGAAACTCCGGACTCATCCTCATCTGGGGAGACCCTGTCGGGTGATGAATCTCCCCGCCGTCCGTCGCAGCCCGGACACCCAGGAACACCTCCCAGCCATGATGAGGCAGTAAACCGTTGGGAGTGCTGCTACATTTAGTGCATTTAACTACTCGACGATCATTCAGAACTAAACTATCTCATATGGCTAACTTTACTTATCCATTTGCTACATTTTACTACAGTTTACCATCAAACCATACTGCTGCCAGCATCTGGAAGTAGTTCGAAAGCAACTCGGTATTTTTTTTATAACTGGCTATTCCATATGATAATCATTGCTAGTCTAACGACTGGAAACGAAATTCGATTAATTAAATAAAAGCATAAAGCTCTCGGCGTTGATCAATCCCAGAGGGATTCGCCAGGCATTCGACTTCATCAAGCATCGTTTGGAGGTAATTGAATGCATATCTGCCCTTTACAATGACTCGCGGTGGCCTGCCGATGTATCGAGTCATTGCTTCTATCCCACCAGGCAAGTCTGGTACCAATTTACCGAACCCGGAGGGATGGAAGGCTTGGTGGGCCATGGGCGTGCAGATCGATTCCACGTGAGTGTTGCAGGGCGCCTGGGACCACTGCGCCACGCGCGATTAATTTACTTGTCAGAAACTGAAAACTCTATTCTTTACATAAGGGTGAGCTTTGTTTTACACTACTCCCAACATTTTTTCCATAACTGGAAGACTGCAGGAATTGAGAACTTAGAAAACTTCCAGAAAAAAAATACAAATGGATAAAACACTGAACATCAAGTGGATTTCGAACCCACGATTACTACTCTTACCGGGGATCGAACCGCTGGAGAAGTCACCTCAATGATTTATCCCCTCGTCACAACGAGAGTACGTTCTTAAGTGTAAAACTTCTGTGTTCAATTACAGCACAGGAGACTTTTCTTCGACCACAACAGCTCTATGAAGCATACTTTCTTCAACAGCAATAATCTACCGACGAAAGGGCGATGGAACGATTGTCCAGAAAGAAGGTTTGTAAATTATTAAGTGAAAAGAACAGCTTTTCACGTGCCAAACTAACATGTGTGTTCGATAAGCTATCGATTGAGTGGAAAAGTATGATAAAGCTCTGTCTAACAAAATGAAACGCTGAGGAGGAACTGCATAGAGTGCAATGCGTTTCGACCACTTTGCCCATGCACCACGCCTACGCGGCTTAAAATTATGCTATGTTATGCGTTTTCAATGAACTATTAGGATATTTTTGGTTGCTTCAACATGGTTAACGTTTCGCTGATATCGTGATTTCCAGAGCAGCAACAAGTCCAGTAGCCTGTTCACCCCAAAAGTTGAATCTCTGACGACGAGGTGCTCGTCGAAGATTCTATTCGTGTCTGAGAATGCAGTGGAAGACTCGATATTGTTGTAATGTTCTATAGAATTAGAATTAATAATTTAAGTAATATAAAATTAAAGTCTGAGATTGTTCGTGCTACAGCTGTAGGTTCTTACAAACACGATCGATCCTTGCGCCCAAGGTCCATCAAGCCTTCCATCCCTCTGAGGTCGGCAAATTGGTACCAAACTTGTCTGAGAGGACAGCAGCTCGATACATCGGCAGACCAATGCGAATCATTGTAAAGGCCAGATATGCGTCAAATCACTTTCAACGATGCTTGAGGAAGTCGAATGCATGGCGCATCCATCAGGGATTGATCAAGACCGAGAGCTTCATCCTTTTTATGTTCATTTCTAACCGTCCTTCTCTGGATTTCTCTGAATTAGACCTCCTGTCCACATAGCAAGCTTGCCTTCAGCTCAGCACATTGTTCTTCTGACGTCGACTTCGGTCTTACGTTTTCGAGTTCACATTCGCACTTCGAATGTCATTCTTCCATCTCGCATTTTCACCATTTTTCATTTATTTCTCTCTACTTGTACGGATACTTACTTCAATCCTGAAAAGTTTATCATATCATGAAAGCAAAGCAAATACTGCCGCACGGAGATTTTCGTCTCGTTCCTACTCTTCGGCAGTGTAGTTGCTTTTTAGATTATCAGCATTATTATGAGGAAATGAAACATGGAAAGTGCACGCATGCTGACGTCATCAATTAAAATAAACACCAAAACAGTTCGGAAATTGTGCAACCTTTCAAAAGTAGAGTGAAGCGATTGTGGTTCGTACCATTACGAATCCTGGACTCCGCCTTGGACTCTCGTTTTACTTATACCGTTTTCGTGAAGGATAAAGCATTCAGAGTTTATCAAACCATTCGGGATACACGTCAAATTTGACCCCAGTAAACAGTGTCAAGCAACAAAACTCACAACTTGGCTATAAAATGAGTTGCACTAACCTGCTGATGTGTGAAGTCAGTATTTTCAACCTCCTAAATAGGTTTCGTCATCCCAACGGTTTACCGCCTCATCGTGGCTGAAAGGTGTTCCTGGGTGTCGGACTGCGATGTACAAGCGGGGGATTCATCCTCTGGCAGGGTCTCCCAAGCTCAGAAAGGGTCCGGCGTTTCCATCAGGAAGCCTAGCTAAGAGTAAACCAATACCAGGATCCACTACCGTCCTGGTATCAAAGTCGCATGGTAGTAAACTTCCCTCTGATCCACAAAGGCTGCGACTGCCCGTGGTGGTTCTTCTGACGGGGCACACTTTGGCCAGGCTGACCTCGGGACTCCAGGGAACCATAAAGGCTTAACCAGCAAATCTCCGAACAATGGAGATCATGCTGGAGCCCGCACAACCAGTGAGGACGGGCCATTCAACTATCAAGTAAGTAAGTAAATCGGTTTCGTACAAATTTCTTGACCGTGGACTGTGCGAGTGCTCAGTGATCCCGGAGCGCGGGATCGAACCAGCGGTCGTGCACTTCTTTCAAATTGATGTCCAATTTGTAGGTTGTATATTTCGCTGGAATTATTCTTAGGAACAACGGTTTTCTAGGCTGATTTTTGCTTTTCTAATCTGAGAACTAAGCTTTTCTACATAAACAGTAGTGTGGGCTAATCTCTGGTGGTGCTCGCTCACATACCGATGGGCAAATCGTTTGTTCTTATTATTCTACGACACTGTTGATTGTATTTTGCCATCGGTTGTTCGTACAGAAGACGCATGGCCCTCCTATGTTTGTTATCTAGACAACATTACTCCATACTTAGATCTGTCTGAACTTTTACGTTCGGCTTAGCACGGGTCATATTTTCTACATTCGGTGGTAATACGGCAGTTCAGTTTAGTTGTCTTTCTACCTTATGGGAAAGTGCTCAAGCAAAGGGTTAAGGTTTTGTGGAGTTGGGCTGGTTTCCCAATCGTATAACGAATGAGTGACGAATATCCCTTCGAACTGCTGTTGTTAGCAGGAAGAGTCGCTATGAACGTCATGTTTTCTTTTGCCTTTGTAGCTTCCGAACCTTTGATTAGTCACCATTTGTAGAGGCATCTTTTTTTGATGAGTGGTATTGCGTCTCTTCCGATAGAAGAGATATAATCAATGGTATGAGAAAACCCAGTGCCTAGTCGTTGTGGATTCTGTTGAAATCTAATTTGAAGACAGTACAATGCTTATAGTTGAGTTTTCCTAGAAATAAAGAACGTTATGAAGTCATTTCTTCCGTTCCATACAAAGTGTTGCGGCTCAAACGAAGTCCTGAGCAGAGGCGAGGATTTCGATCGTGTACTGGGCAGGTGCGATTTCATAGTGTTCCGGTTATATCATGGAAGTTTGTTGGTTTTCTCATGTTTTGGAGATTGCTAGTACCTCCAATTTACGCTGTTTAGGTTTCGACTGGACCTTATCACCGCTATGCGGAGTCAAAATCGTCTAGTGAGGCATGAATTGTGTACTGCTCTGAAGTTACTGGAAAGTATACTGCGCTCTATAGGTAGCTCCTTTCCGTGTGATAATCTGTTTGGTTTCCAATTTGAGTTTCCTAGATTTCAGATCGAAGTCATGTCCAGTATCGTTTACTGATGGCTGTTAATATTTTTAAAAATGTAGAAGAAGCGATTACGGATGCTGAGCGTGAGCAAGCAAGGGCAGGATTGTTCCCATCACCCAAGGTCTATGACGAGGATATGACAAAGCTCATAGCTGAAGGTGAGTGTTGACTGATGAATTGAGAGGAATCTGTGGATCATCTGCTTCTGTCAGTTGTTGGACAAATCCGTTCCATTGTTGGAGTGAAGCAGTTGAATGAGTCGATAGCGGTTTCATGGAATATGGCTAGGTCCAGTATGAGTCCGATGGATGACATTGTTGTAGTGGATGGTGATGCTAATATTTCAAGGTAGGTTCTTCCTTTTCAGGGTTTGTTTATTTGCACTGATATTTTGGGAAAATTCCTCAGGTGCGCCCCATCAGAAGCGGTTTCGAGAGTGGTCCGTTCCTCAATGTTAGCACTTGAAATGACGTCCGTTTGCGTAGAGGATGAGGCAGCCATGAGGTAAATCCTACACATTATTTTGTCGTCTTCTATATTTATAGGATCGTATTTTTGCCTGGTTGTAATATAAAGTGCATTCTATTTGCTTACTTGTTTTGATACATAAGTTATGTTTCATGCTTTTTACATTCGCATTTTATTTTAGCTTTTAAAGTGTTCAACTCTAAAAAGACCAACCCCAGTATTAGTTTCATTAACATGTTTCGTATGAATCAACGATTACTTTTCACTTGAATTCAGTTTAACTACTGAACGCACAATACTTTTCCCAAAGTTGTGGAAGTTTTGTTAATAAAAGAATAAAGTAAATAAAGCTCTCGGCGTTGATCAATCCCTGAGGGATGTGTCATGCATCCGACTTATTAAGCATTATTCGAGGTTATTGAATCCATATCTGGCCTATGCAGTGACT
The DNA here is from genome assembly GCA_900624975.1 of Angiostrongylus costaricensis. Classification (NCBI taxonomy): domain Eukaryota; kingdom Metazoa; phylum Nematoda; class Chromadorea; order Rhabditida; family Metastrongylidae; genus Angiostrongylus; species Angiostrongylus costaricensis. The sequence continues at coordinate 95,680 of UYYA01004191.1, read as the reverse complement.
AGTGGTGGCCTACCGATATATCGAGGCAGTGCTGCTATCCTCTCAGCAAGTGTGGTGCCACGACTCCGTGGAAATGGAGGGCTTGGTAGGCTTGGCGCGCGGGGATTGATCCCATGTTATTGCAGGGCGCCTCTGAACACTGCGCCACATGTGCAATTAGTTTTGTTAATAAACGTATAAAACTGTTCAGTCCATCTTTTAATTTGGAATTCTTGTTAAGACATAATGGGTGATAAGCGATGAACATGGTGATGACTAGCCAATAATAATTTCACCTTTTAACCTCAAACAGAATTGTCTCTACTTACTGCAAACTTTATTTACTGATATGAAGGTTTTTAGAATCTAGACATCTTTGCCAATAGGAAACAAGTTGTCGTGTCATCATAAATTCTTATTCCCCATCTTTTCTGCAATTTTTTTTCCTTGTTGGCAGGATTTGAAAGCTCTGAACAAGAAAGATGTTGTACAACGGGCAACGATAAAGTTCGCTATTGTATCACCGAAGTTTGCAGGTGTCCCGGCTTCATCAAAAAGTTTTATAAATTTGGGCGTCGTCTCATACTTTTTGAAAATTTGGTTTTGAACAGGCTTCAAGTTGTGCAAGCAGTTTAGAGAAGTTACAAGCGTCATTGGGGCGACTCTGCGAAGTTTCTTCTACAAGTTTGTCAAGTTAAAATACTTTAATTATCGAAACACTATCTGCAGTTTTTGACGCACATGATTTTCCTTGTATTAATCAACCTTTTGAATGGGTCATTTCCATCTCCGGAGACAGACTTCCTCCTATACCTTTGTCTTCTATGCCACCAATAATTTCGTTTTTTTTATAAGCCCAAACACCTTCTAAGCCAGTGATTTTGCGCTGCAAACTGGGAATTGTTTATATTCTTGTTAAACAGACACGAGATGTTATTTTATTTCTTTATTTGCGCGCAAGCTGACGTTTCGGCGGATTTCCCTCTCCTCAGAACCTAGAAAGGTCAAGTTGACCGCAATCTGCCTAGCCAAACACCTCCATAACCAAACAGAGAAAATGCTAAATGTTTTTCTAGTAGTTTCTATCGACAAATAGTTTACGAGCTACAGTTTTTTTGCATAGTTTCGTGACCTATCTGCGTACATAAAATTTTTTATTTTGAAAACCTTAATAGTTTGCATGACATGTTAGTGGAATATCTAAACGTAAAACAGCGAGGCCTCTCGGCAGGCTTTTTTTTTACATTTCGCTTCATATTTATTCAAGGATGGGGTAGTGTTCAGTACAAAAGATTGCATCTTCTAATACCAGGCTTCATCAAAGATGTTGGAAAAGACCGTTTTCTACTTTTGAACTGATTGTTATGTTTTCTTATTTCTCCAGGAAATATATCCCTAACGAAATCCAGTGGACTAATTCTGAAGTTGAATGCGAAACATTTCCCATAGACAGTGACGCACGTTCTCAATTCGACACCGTTGCTCGCCGGGATATTCTAGAAGCTCACCAGGTATAGATGACCTGTTTTTTTGCACTACATTATTTCTAGGTTTTCTGTTCGTTGCCCTAATGCTGCTTCTTCATCTAATTTAGGAATATGCCATAGGATTATCCCTCTAAAGTTTCGTTAAGTACTCGTCAAACACTGTAAATTTATGAACTTTTATATGCAGTATGGCCTGAATTCATAGGCGATGTCTCGTCATTTGTTTCCGAGGTCTTATTTAAGCCATCATCATCTTCACGTGGAAATGTGTTGAAGTACATCGATGTTGTGGACACATTGAATGCACTGTTCCCAGAAAATCATGAAACGTTGTCAAAACATTTGTTCGGTTTACTTTCATCTGAGAAGACTAGTGATGAACTTCAAACCGAGGTGAGTAAGCCTTCATAAATTATCTATTCAGTAAAGATTAACTTCAAATATGTTTGATGACAATTGTGAGTTCAAGGTGTGTTCTAAACGAATAGGAGCTATTGTAACTTCCATTGTAGTTAATTGATCTTCTCGGTTTCGAGCAGTTTGAAATGGTTTGCAAAATTCTGGAATGCCGCCCTCAACTTGTTGACGAATTGACATCTTTGCGGTTTCGTGAATCTAAACTACCGAAATATGCATCGGGGAAGGTTTGTCTTTTTTGTCACAACGTAGTGGAAGGCTCATTTTTGGTGATAATTGATAGATATGGAAACCTGATTGTTGATAACTTGCGCGGTTGCAACGTGGGATGAAGCATGATTTCATGGTAGTTACGGAACCATTGGTTTCTAGACAATAGGCAGCAGTTTTCTTGTAATTAGAGGACAAGGTTAAGAGCAATACGAGGACAAAGTAGAATACAATTTGTTACAACTCTTAGACCGCGGTTGTTCACAAATGCAGTGATGCGTTTGGTTAACTCTTTACCTCTTATTTCAGGTTGTTGTTCACATTGACACTATAACATAACTTGCGCATAAATGAGACTTTCTTCGTACATGAGAAGTGAATTCGCTATTCGTTATCATCATTTTTGCAAGATTCAGTTATAGTCAATGCGAAGCGCAATTGGAATAAGTTTTTTTTCTAGCCGTAATTTGGTGTCGTTAGCATACGGTCAAAAAACGGGATATTATCTTTAGAGCGTTTTCTTCGCCACCCGTGTATTATCACTGTAGTTTGCATAAATGGCGCTCTTGTCTGGCCTACGAAGAGTAAACTCTGTAGACTTTCGTAAACTGAGTAAGAGCTGCTCAAATGAACCATAATGCTTTGTCTAGCGATAGAGTTTGCTATCATCTGACAATGACACATTGTGATTCTATGCATTGCATAACGAAATGTTATGGTTAACAACGTTTTTCATTCTGCTACACAATGACGTATGGCCTTTATTGTAGTACTTTTATCTACTGCCTATTCTCTTTTTTTTAGCCATAATGAAGCTGAAATATATGATATTTGCAATATAACTCAACAATACGGCTGAGATAAAGGCGAAACCAAGGACTCGTATGGTGTGACGGTGAAGGCCTTTGACCCCGGGAACGTTCGTTTCCCACCGCAGACACCAGCGGTCCAGAGTTTTGCAGATATCTCTGTTCTTTATTGTTTCGTTGCTTCCTTCCTCATGATTGTTACGCGTTATTACTAGTTCACTTATTTCTCCACTACCTGTATTAATGTTCTTTTGCAGTCGGGTTCACTTCGGAATGATGGTCCGCTCTATTGTCAGCAAGTGGTAGTTCAAACGAAGGATGAAGCTAACATGCGACGAATTATTCGAAAAGAGCAAAAACGCGTTAAAAAGGAGTTGATACGGTTAGCTTTGCGAATTTTACGTTTATATCGATGCATTTTTAAACCGTTAATTTTTGGCCTACATGTTTAAGGTGAACCATTCAGCTTTATCTTATTACGTAAATTTTAAGCACTTTGTTGGCTGAAATAATTTGTTCCATATATCGTTTTACGGAGTGCATGTAGTCCAATAGTCACTGGTCATAGGTCAATTCTCAATATACACATAATTGAATCCGTCCGTAGGGAACCTAAGGCAAACTAAGCTGTCCATTCCAGGTCGATAAGTTGCTACCAGATTTGTTTAGGAGAGCAAAAATACTGAATTTGAACATGGGTATCACCTGTGTCACCTGTAGTCCCGTTGATCGTCGAGTGACTCGAGCGGGCGCCAGTAAATCTTCCATTTTTCCCTGTCGCGTGCAAGAGTAGCCCAGTGGGTTCTGCTCGTTTTAGGGACTCGCGGAGCATCATATCTTTCTTCAAGGCTCTTTGTGAAGAACTCTGACCATCGGGTCGGTGGTCTTCCTGCGGTAAATTTGACATCCCGAGGAGTCTAATCAATAACGGCTGTCGTCCACCGGTTGTCATTCATACGCATTACGTGTCCGGCCCACCTTATCTTCGACTGTTTGGCGTACGGAACAGCATCTTTGATTTTTGATCGTTGACGCAGAGCAGAGCTTCGGATCCCATCCCTTACTTGTGTGAAACGGAACTCTCCTAGCATCGTCCTTCCGACTGCGCGTTCGATAAAGCTGAGAGATCTTTCATCCTGCTTACGCAGCGACCAGGTTTCTGACGCATACATTAAGGCAGGAAGTACTGTTGAGTCGAAAAGGTAGGCGCGGAGTCGGGTGTTCTTTGTTCTCTTCACTAGATCCTCGATGCTCTTGAAAGCTTCCCAATCCGCTTCGTTTTCTTCTGCTCAGCTCTGGAGCTAGGTCGTTCATCATATTGATTTCTCGACTTAGATAGATATAACTGGAGCATTCGGTGATATTCGTTCCGTTGAGCGTGAATGGGGCATGCGAAACTAATCCGTTCTTCATGGACATCGTTTTTGTGAGATTTAGTCGGAGACCAATCTTTCTCAATTTCAATTTGTTGTAGAAGAAAAATTGCATTTGTCACATTGTACTTGGATACTTGGATGGTCCGCGTCTTCAAGAGTTGTGCGGACCCCAGCATATTTGCCATTCGTTTCTTTCGCTTGCAGCCGTCGTCAATAGTGATGGTTTTATTCGAGCATGATGGTGCGTGCGAGTACAGCTGATTAAGGTTGTTTACGAACACGTCCGCCCAACGTGTAAGTGGTCGTCCTAAGGGACGTTTGAATTCTCGTGGAGTGTACTGTACAATTCTTTTCGTCCATCTGTCGTCTGTTCTTTTCATTGTCTGACCGGTCCATTTTTGTTTCCTTATCGATGTATATTCTCCTAAATTTTGAACATGTGACAGATTTCGAGGGTCAGAGCTTCGCATGCTGGCTAGATATTGACAGTGCCGGTTATATTTCAGAAGGCATCGCTCAAGCACTCTGTGGGTCATGCGAGGTATTCTTGACGTGGTTGAAGTATCAACTCAAGTCTCTGCAGCATAACAGAGAGCTGGGAGGACTGTAGAATCGAAGAGGTGAGCGCCGATTTTCGGGTCCTTCAGCGGGGCGGTGTCTTCTTTGAGAGACCCGAATGCGCCCCAAGTTGCTTCCCTTCTTCTCTCTAGTTCTTCCTTCATGTTGTTTTCCATGTTCATTGATCGCCCAAGGTATACGTACGAGGTGATCTCTGCAATCAGTGAGCCACCCTGTTCAATTTTTTTGCTTTCACACCATGGGTTTTTCATGAACTAGGTCGTATTCCGACTTATGCGCAGTCCGATCTTTTTTCCCACTTCGTTCAGCTTGTTGATCATCGTCTCTGCTTCGTTAGTACTTCTTAAAAAGATGACGATGTCGTCGGTAAAGCGTAGGTTTGATAGGAATTTCCCATCAATACGTATGCTTTTCTCATCCCAATCGAGTGACTTCATTATCCACTGCAGTACAGCACTGAATGCCTTTGGCAATATTATGTCGCCTTGTCGAACCCCTTTTCCTATGGGTTTAGTCGACGAAAAAGCTGTATTTTCGTAGTGCAGTTCCGATAATAGTCAGACAGAGTTTTTATATAGGACGGGTGTGCTCTTTGGCCTACGAGCGGTGATAGGGTAGCATTTGTTTCGACATTGTTAAACGCTTTTTCGAAGTTGACAAAGGTTAGGATAGAGGCAGTTGGTATTCCTGGCAAACTTCGATAACCTTGGACACGGTTTGAATGTGGTCAACGCAGCAAAATCTTTGTCGAAATGTTGGTTGCTCGAATAGTTGCATCTCATCCAATGTCCTTGATATGTGCGAGAGGATAATCTTTGTGAAGAGCTTATAGAGTAGACCCAACAAGTATATCGGACTATAGTTACGGAGATCCCTTCGGTCACCTTTCTTGTGCAGGGTGACCGTGCGCGACGTCTTTAACTGGTCTGGGTTTTTTCTTTTAAAGCTAGACTGTCATATGGTTGCGAGAAGTACATGTAAATTCTGGCTTCCAGCTCTAAGGAAATAGATGGTAGTATTGTCGGATCCTGAAGCTGTGGTCTATTTTCATGCTTTCTATCGCAATTCGAAGCTCCGACGGAAGAGTTTCAGGTGTTTTCACCAGCGGGGATATTCAGCATCCAATACGGGAATTGTGGAACGGAAAAAGTTGGTGTAGAGCGTTTCCATTATTATTTCCATATCATGGCGAGAAGTTTTTGGGTCAAACCTTCCCGTCAAAACTGAAAACTTCGTCACCTCTACAATGCTTAAATGGAGTTAAGTGCATGGCGCATCTCTAAGGGATCGATAAATGCCGAATGCGCTATGCGTTATTATTTTAATGCTGGTAATTTGTTCTTACTTATATTACTTTGAAGATTTTTCGTTGGCAACAAAGAAACGTATTTTGGTTGTAGCGTTGCAAGTTCTAAAAGAATCTTCTGCTGATAGTATGCATTTTCAAATGGCGTGTGCAATCGGATTTGGTTGTATTGTTGTTCGTTCTGTTGTTCCTTTGTCAGCAACACAGTTTGCCAAGAAACATTTGATAATGCTGACCTTTGGACCCTTACTGATGCCGGCGTTAAAGATGAAGGGTGACCATACAAAATTTCAGAATCTTCTATGAGACAACGTGATAGTGACTAGTTTTTCTATGATAAAATCCGCACCATAGATACTTTATAACGCGACCTTTTCAACAAGAACGAGTGCTTCCGTTTTGTTAGCATATGTCGTTTCCTTACTTCTTTAAAAGGACGACGGTGATTCACGGCACTGGGTTGATTTTAAGTGAACTATCGCATGGAAATATTGAACATTTTATCGGTTGAAGAAACCATTCTAGATGTCAAGCATCTTTCAACTGCGATGAGAGGTATAGCATTGCAGTAATGCTTGACCCTTTTACGACTTTCGTTTTCTGTGGCGTTTAGGTTCATATTTCTAGTAATGAGTGGTTTCCTTTTCTAACTGAATGAGCTATATTTAAATACGACATTGATATATCAGCAGGTACTGCAGCATTTCTTCCGCTTTTCTGCACACAAATGAAAATAGACGATATCATACGGATTTATTCCGAGAAATTGATGACGATGCATTTAATCCTAAAAAAAGTGTTTATCTTTGTGATTAAGGTGATACGAGATTGGTGTAAAAACTTTGAAGCTTAAATAATTAGATAAAATATGGGGTCAGAATGCCAAAATCCTGAGGTTCAATGTGAAACACAAGCGTTTAGATACAGATTTTAACTTTTAATAATGGAACTCTCATGAGGGTGCATATTTTGAATGTTTCTTATTGAACTTAACATCATTTCTGGTCATGTGATGTCCGGCTTGTTTTAGCATTCAGCATGCTTTCGGTAATGAAGAAAAGTTGGAACTGGAGTTGGCACAACAGCAAATTCTTCGAATGAGGTATGTGACCTTTTGACTTTGCATTCTCCACCTGATTCTCATTGAGGCTTATGCGATGCAGTAACATACTTGGAACTATGCCTTTCATATCGCATTATACGCGTTAATCATAGCATCAACTTTTCAATAACACGTCCCACAACGCTGGTCATCCATTAATTTTCCTTACGTAGCAGGTATGGCATTTTTCCATGGCATAGTTCAGGCAGGAGGGACCTCACAGTCAAAGATGTGAGCGCAGTTGCGAATTTACTCAGGTTTTTATGTCAAATCGGTGGTGTGTCGTTTATCATATAGATTTCTTGACCCAGATAAATATTGCTGTAACTTTTGGAGATATTCACTTAGACGGGCGTGATTAGGGCATTAAAAAAACCTTTTTTTAGTTTTTGAAGCGCTGTAGAAGACCGATTTTTTCACAGCTGTTATCGAAATCGGACAGCATCCGCTATTTTTATAATGTTAGGTTTTTGATCAGGAGATACACAGTTGAAGCACATTGTTTAGGTAGAGTACGAAAAACAAATCCAGTTTTTTGTTAACCTAGCCTTCTTTAGGTTTTTTTTTTGTTTAACGTTTTCCCCACATTGTTCCCCCACAATGTAAGAATAGGCGAACATTCTTTCCGCTTGACTAGGGCTTGATATGCAAAATGATAAGAGCTATGAGAACGATGCAGCAAAACGAAGATCGTTTATATGCCGGTCGTCGACTTTAACTTATCTTCCCGTCTTTAGTATGATGTCTTCGAGAGTTGCGTTGAATTTTGGCAAATTAGTGTCGCTTTGTTACCGAACTCTCGTTACGTCGATGATGACGTTATTTTTGTAGTGAAGTTATTCGAAAGTCTATGATGGCTGCTTGTTAAATGTGGATATCCTCGTTTTACACAAGTTTTGACCGCTTTCTGTTCAAAACTGAAGACCTTTAAGTCGGTGAAGGTTAGCATAACGTTATCTTGTACACTCACGATATTCGGGTCATTTTATTGAAAGAATAATGGTTACTTCAAGCTCGTGCGACTTTCAAACATTTAATCTTTTAGCACTGTCGTGAAGATCTCTAGCGAGCTGGTCGTATTTCTTCCTGGTGTTATCAGTAACGATATCTTCCTAAAACGCACCTAAAAATTAGAGTTTATTTTATGACAGTTTTCGAATGTACCTCAAACTTGGGTAGTTAAGCGTTTCCATATCCCGATATTATTGCGACGATATGGCGATGTCAAGAAATATGTACTGTATGGGCAATCTTCTGTTGACGAGTCTTTTTTACACATCTGTTCATGAAAGCTTTCTTTCCGTTTTGTTTTTTTTTACTTTTTATTTCCTTGCCACTATTCGGTCTTCTGTTACTTCGTTTTATAAAAAAAATCTGATCAAAAATTGGACGTAGATGTTTGCCATTTAAGTGTCTACCTTTTTTTCTATCTCAACATTGTCAGCAGTACCAGCCGAATGTATATCTATGAGTATTTCTAGGCAACTTGAGATGGATCAGTTAAAATGGAACCCTACTTTGAAAAATGTAGCTCGTCCTCGTGATATTTATCCATTTGTGTTCGATGCCTCCATTGCTAACAACTGTGAAACTGTCACAATCAATGGGATGAAGGTTCGCATTTTTCACGGTATTGGTTAAAGTTCTTTCAGTTTAAAACTGTATGTTTCCACTATCTTATCATTATAGTATGCCTTGCCCGAGGGCTCAGAAAGGAAATCTTTTCGAACCTATGAACATATTGAGGTTCCACCAATGAACAGAGGTTCCTTGTGTGATATTCATCACGTTTTTGTCAAGGATATGGATGATGTGAGAGTGTTTTTCTCTTAAATGCACCGCTTCTGTTAATAGTGTTTAACGTGACGCTTTTTATAGCTAGGTCAACTTGGTTTTCAAGGATTCGAGAAGCTAAATGTTATCCAATCCATCGTGTTCGAACAAGCGTATAAAACGAAAGAGAATCTCCTTATTTGCGCTCCTACTGGAGCCGGTACATTTTTAGGTTTTTTAATGAAAACAATGTATTTGTAGCATAATTTACAAACTATCTCCCTTAGGTAAAACGAACATTGCAATGTTAGCTATTTTGAACATTGTTCATGAACACCGAATGTCTCATGGTAATATTGCGAAGAACGATTTCAAGGTTAGTCTGGGCGAGTGTATTCCAACCACATTTCATTGAGATTTTCACTTCTTAGATTATCTATATTGCTCCAATGAAAGCACTTGCCACTGAGATGACCTCAAGCTTCGGTATGCGGTTGGCTCCTCTTGGTCTTCAAGTTCGTGAGTTGACTGGAGATACAACACTTTCCAAAAGAGAAATCGCTGAAACGCAGGTTGAATCTTGTTTCAAAAAGCTTTTATTTATCTGTGAAATACGGAAAACGTGTTCTACTTGTCATTTAGATGCTTGTTTTGACACCTGAAAAATGGGATGTTGTGACGAGAAGGGGAACTGGTGACAACTCGTTAACTTCGCTTGTGAAGCTATTAATAATCGACGAGGTCTGTTTATTCTTCCTCTCCAAGAGTGTAGAAGTAAATGTATGTGCTGTTGGGCTACTCATTTTGGCGGTAGTAGCTAGTAAAGCACTTGTAGGTCCATTTGTTGCATGATGATCGTGGTCCAGTTATTGAGACTATTGTAGCTCGAACACTAAGACAGGTTGGTTTTAAACGTGTTCGTGTGCTTAGTTTTGCACTACTAAAAATTCGCTCTGTATTGTCGTCTTTTGTTTCTAAATTCTGTAGTAAGAGTATATTTCCTGTTTTTTCTCTTTTTGCATAAACTCGTGTCAAGCCCGGATCCGTGAACTTGATGGTGTGCTAGGCCTAGAATTAAATTTAAAAAGGTTCTTTTCAATATCGTCTCGTTAAAAATGGTTTTTTTTTGTGAAATTCCTCATTCGGATTCAGCAATCTATTGTTAATTACATGCTTGAATAGTTCTTACCACAGTTAATTCGATCCATGGTGGGGTGATTTTAGAAAGAAATGCGAAGCGTCTTTTCTTCGAATGTTCTTCACATTTTGGCAAGCATTGAAACCAAAACAAGGAAAGTAGTGCATATGTTTTCCTGATATGTTCTCTATTTTCGCCTCAACGCGGGCTTTTGACAACCTTACGTGTGGTGTTTCAATTGCTACATAAGTTCATCAAATTGACTCGAAAACATTCTGATTACTCCACTCGCTACCCACTGGTTTTCCATATGCGTGAGTTTCTGGTATCAGTTTCATAGTTTAAAGTAGTCCGATTTGCCTACTCGTCCGTTTAACACACAATTAATCCATTGACTTGTGTAACTGAGTATGTGAAGATTCTTGATACATATATGGTTTTGATAACTAAGGCGATACCTAAAATGAATGACGATTGTGTCCGACTGCCTGTGCTTTGGTTTTCACAAAACATCTGGGGAACGCGCATAAATCTGCTATAACAAGCAACCAGGTCTTTATTTGAATCGAAAAAGAGTTCAAGTATTATGCAAATACTAGTTGATGGTAAAGCCTTTGTGATCGGACTTCCTGAAACATTATTCTCATTTCTAACTGGCCTTGAACTTGCCAGTATAATGTCATTAGAACGTTCCCGCTGTGACGCAACAAGTTTTCATCATGACCGTGTTCACGTTAAATCAAATTCTTAGAATCAACTTCCTTCTGGTACATTGTGCATAAATTTTGGATTTTTTTTAGGTAGAAATGTCGCAAACTGCTATTCGTATAATCGGCCTGTCGGCGACATTGCCTAATTATGTCGATGTTGCTCGATTCTTACGTGTGAATCCCTACAAAGGACTGTTCTATTTTGATGGGCGATTTCGACCAGTTCCTCTTTCACAGAAGTACGTTTAATCCATCTTCTTAAGTATTTAACTGTTTGTTGGTATTTTTATAGTTCAATTTACTTTACCATCCGAGAATATTATGGGGAAGATTCACAAAATGGTTTTAACGTATTGCCGACAACGTGCGCTCTTCTTTATCTGCCATATTTCGACGGGTGCAACTGCACTGAACTCATTTCTTTGTGACTGTTAGAAAAATCGATAAAGCTCTCAGCGTTGATCAATCCCTGAAGGATGTGCTATGCATTCGATTTCATTAAGCATCGTTGGAGGTGATTGAATGTATATCTGGCCTTTACAATGACTCGCGGTGGCTTACCGATATATTGACCTAGTACTGATATCCTCCCAGACAAATCTAGTACCAATTTGCCGACTCCGGAGAGCTGGAAGGTTTGGTGCGCTTGGCACACGGGGATCGATCCCGTATGTATTGCAAGGCGCCTCGGACCGTCTGCTCTTTTCGTTATATCCCATAAAAACACCATGAAATACTCTCATTATGAGTAGATGAAAAAAGGAGTGCACAATGGTGGACTTCCTTTGTGAGAAATCTATTGGTTTTTAGATTTATTGGGATTAAGAAGGTTGGCGGTGTGCGAGAGGTGCAGGAAACAATGAATGAAGTCTGTTATGATGAAGTTCTTGGTTTCGTGAAGAAAGGACATCAAGTCCTTGTGAGAATTGATTTTTGGCCTACGTTATTTTTTTTAAGAAGAATATTGGTTGTCTATCACGAACCTACGTTACAGGTTTTCGTACATGCTCGAAACGCAACAGCAGCTTCGGCACAAGCATTCTGCGAGCGGGCTTCACAGCTGGTTAGGTTTAGCATTGGAACGGAGAGGGAAAAGTGAAGAAATAAAGAAAAAAAGAAAAAAATAGAAGAAATATTGAGAAGTGTACTGTTAAGCAACCATTATTTAGGATGTCTTCTGGGTTATTTCAGTATTGTTATTGATGGTTTATCTTTAGCCGAGTATCTTAATAAGCCACAGAACGACGACATGGGTATGGGTGGGTGAGAGAGAGAGAGAGAGGAGAAAGATCTGCCATGATTAATTATTCAAGGGTAGACCAAATTCAAAGAAAAAGGAGAAAGTGTGGATCTACCAAGTTTTTGCTGTAGGGGTTGATAATGTAAATATCAGTCGGCAAGTAGTAGGATTAGTTTTAGCAATTAATTTGTAACCGAAAATGTACGTTGAAAATGGTATGAAGTCGAATTCTTGAGCCAGAGGCTCCAATTTATTTTTGTTTTTACCGACGACTTATTCTTGGTAAGCTTCGACATAAAGCTGAACCGTGAGCTCAAAATCTGGTAGTGGTTTATAAATCCGAATCACATGAATTTCCAATAGCACATTACGTTTGGGCTAGTTTTTCGACAACTGACGATGACGTCTCGACTACTGAAGTACTTGAGGTGTTATGAGCTACATAGGTTTATGGGAGAGAATTTGCTACATAGCATTCAACGTGTATCTAGTTTCATTTCATCGTTTTCTCAATTTTAAATATGTTTGGAATTAGAATTACGAAGGCAGTGGAAAAGCAGTTTAATGTTCTAAATTTATAACCATTGGTAACAACTGTTAAAATAAACAAACGCTGGAGCACCCGATCTTGTCCTGCTTCAGTTAAAACTGCTTCTTGAATTATTTCCTTTTCGAATACGAAGCTTGGGTTCTAATAGTACGTATATGTCACGGATTCTAGAGAACCATGGTTTCATCTTAGTATAACAAAATGACCTGTGTCATTTAGCCAGAGACTGTAAATTGTAAAGTTTCTACTTCAACCAGTATAGTCCAGTCTGAACTGAGTTATGTTGCTTCCATATCGGATGCATTGTAGTCAATGCATCTTGGACGCCGTATGTGAGATTGGACGACTTCAGCTGGTGCCAACAAAATCTCTATTCGCTTCAACGCAAACCAAATTATGGGTGTTATTTGAATTATGACTGCTTCTGTTCTATTTCGACTGTTCCGTGCCAGACTTATTTGTATTGTTAAATGCACTTTGTTTGTTGCAAGTTCTCCGGATAGTAACACTTTTTCCATCCGTTTTTTCGTCTTGTAGGTGTCGCTGGTAGCGTTTCACGGGCTGTTATATTTGTTCAGCTGCGACACAGTGGTCAATCTTCTCATTTCTAGCGCTAGTTGGGCATGCTTTTTGTGATCTCGTGATTTTCATCTATGGTTGTTGTGGGGATAATTGTTGTAGAATGGCTGCAATTCCGATTAGTTGACCGAGTGATCGATGACGATGTAACAAGCCTAATTCTATTTCTTATAAGCATTTCATCTAAGTCATTTAACTCGTTACTTATAAAGTTTGAACGAAAAATGTGTGAAAAATTATCGTTAGTGAAGTAGTCCTATATCGTTTTGTTTGTGGCGCCCCTAGATAGGTTTGAACATGATTTATTCTCGGACTTGGTAGAAGAAAACCGCAAGAAAAACCACACCCCTAAAACCAAAAACCACAACCACAAAATGCATACAAAAACTCATACGACCATTTGTGAGAATGCGCTACCAGAAGTTTTGTCAGTGTGAACTGTTGTATTTTTGGACACAAAAATGCAGCAATATGAAGTTGTTTGAGGAGAGGAATTTATTCTTTCTATTCTTAGTTGCGTAATAAATATGTGTTTTTAGGGTCATTTAGAGCTCTTCGTTCCAAAGTCAGCTGGTACTAAATACTATGCAACATTAGAAAAGTCGGTATGTTCTCTACATTGTTCAACTTTCGCATTACATGAGCAGCTTATGTAAGACATCTGCCGATTTCAAGGTTCAAGCTTCTCGAAACCATAAACTTTTCGAATTTTTTCGATTTGGGTTTGGTGTTCATCATGCGGGTCTTGCTCGACGCGATCGTCTTCTAATGGAAAAAGTTTTCCATCAAGGGCACATCTCGGTTCTGAATGCTTTTTTTTGCTTAGCTTTATTAGTTGTATGTAAACTTACATTTCTACCAGTTTAGGTCCTCTTCTGTACAGCAACATTAGCATGGGGTGTGAATCTGCCAGCACACGCTGTTGTCATACGCGTGAGTGATTATAATAGTTTGCCCTTGTAACTACTTGATCGAAGTTCATCAGCTCCATATTTGCAACTGGCAATAGTTGGTGCTGAACTTGGAACATTCTTTAATTATACTCAACAAGCACGACCTATACTATTTATATAACCTCTCTAAGCACAGGAAGTGGTTGTTAGTACATTAATGTTTCACTGTTGTAGATTTGTTTAAAAGTTGTTTTCAGTTTTATTCGATGATTCTCATAAATACTTAGTAATTTCTGATTTTTGTATTCTTGCATGGATCAACGAAGCCACAAAATATTCAGGGTACTGATGTTTTCGACGCTGAAAAAGGACAGTTCACAGATCTTGGAATATTGGACGTACAGCAAATTTTTGGACGTGCTGGACGTCCTCAGTTCGAGAATGAAGGACACGGTTAGTTGGTATTTTTATGGCATTTACCTACCTTCGTTCAAATATTTCACTTCAGCACGAGAATTTCTTAGGTGTCATAATAACAACACAGAACAAACTCGACAAATATCTCGGAATGTTGATTCGTCAATCACCTATCGAGAGCCAGTTTTTCAAAAGTATACACGACAACATGAATGCTGAAATAGCGTTAGGTATGTGGTTTTTGTTTAATAAGTGGGCTTTCAATATCTGTTATTTAGAAAGAGTTCCAAATTATGCATTAGTTATTTCTTGCAACAATTATTTTAAAAGTACCGGTGGTGTTTTGTTGCCTTTACATTAGTAGCTTACAAAAGTTTAATTATTTTTTTTAGGAACAGTATCGAATATTGACGATGCTGTAACATGGCTCACTTACACATACTACTACATCAGAGCCATCCAGAATCCTATCGCGTACGGTCTTCCTCATACGGTTCTGAATAAAGTAAGCGGCCATCAACTTTCTCTAATTTTTATAGTCCGTTTGAAGCAGTGTAGCACAGTGGTAATGATGACGTTCGTATGAGCAAGGCATTGGTTTGACCACTACAATCCGGATTGACGTGCGTCTGTACCTCGGGTCCACCAAGCCTCCTTCCGAAGCCAAGAAATTGGTGTCAGACTCGTCCGAAGTCAGCTAGCCCCCTCCAATCCACAAAATATCTCGCATCTCTGTGACGAAGATCTAAGAACTCCAACGCCCCAGCACGACAATCCCGGGATTTGACGAAGAATCGACTCGACCAGCATTTAAAGATATTCATAAGGAAGGTTTTAAATCTTGAAACAACTGCCGAACCCATAAATGCCAAGGCCTTCGCTGGTGATTTATGCGAGACAACGAGTCAAGTGTAGTAAGTGCTGGGATCCGCGCAGTATTCGGTGACACGGGTTGTGTGAAAAGAAAAAAAAGTGATCTGTTGAGACCTAATAATCACCTAGTATACAACAAAGTTCACCTCTTTGAACTTAGTCAGGTTCGTTAAGGATCCTGATCTGCGAAATCATCTCACGCACATGGTAACCGAGGTTGCTACGAAGCTTGATCAAAACCAGATGATAAGATTCGATAGTGTGTGAGTATAGTTTGGATTTCGTTTTCGTTATAGAAGAACTCTTAACCGTGTATTTTTCAGAAATGCTTTTCTGCACGCCACAGACCTTGGGAGAATAGCTTCAAACTTTTACGTTAAGTATGAAACAATTGAAATGCTTAATGAAACCGGTGAGATAGGATATCAGCTGTATACTGTTCTACTTTACAACTTTATTAAGGATAATTTACACTTTTTAGGCCTTCCTATGTCACTTAGTGCATTCATGCCGGATGATATGGTTCTTGCATTAATATCAATGGCTTCGGAATTTAAACAGCTTAAAGTAATATTTGCCTTTGTTGCCATGCTATACAAGTGATATCACGTTTGTATTCAGTGTTTGTGAGAAATACATTAGTTTAGTAGCCATACGAAATCTTTGAGTATAGTAAAATACAATTTTGAGCTATCAGCAATTAGATTCTCGACTGTTATATCATCCATTTCAATGGTAACATATAGAAATCGTTCTCTCTGTGCCGAAAGTACAGGAAGTTGGCAAACCATCTCATCATTCTCCAAAACACAAAACTAGCATCTCAAACTTGGGTAATTGTAAATGATCCTTCGTTAACTTCTTGCACTTTGGGCGCAGAGAAAAGGATTTTTATATGTTACCATTGAAATCGATATAGCAAAATATGCTTCACCATTCTTCTTAGTTCGGTTATTGTCAGATTCGGGAAGAAGAGTGCCTTGATCTTGAAGAACTGATTAGTTGTGGATGTGTGTTGCCTTTACGAGGTGGTGGATTGGCAAGCGTTGCCGGTAAAGTGAATGTTCTGCTACAGGTTAGTAGCTTTTTGATGTGAAGGTGTAAATTTTGTTATTCGAAAACGAGTTGAAAACCATTCCTCGTCATTGTCCTTCAAGATATTCGATATTCTATAGAAATTTATTGCTTTCTTTCAGAGTCATATCTCTCGCACGTTTGTTCGGAGTTTTTCTTTGATCTCGGAATCGCTATATGTACAGCAAAATGCCGGCCGCCTATGTCGAGCGATTTTCGAGATCACCTTACGTAAGGGATGGGCACAAGCAGCAAATGCATTCCTTACGATGTCAAAGTGCATTGAAAAACGGGTGTGGCCTCATCAAACCAGCTTGAGGTATGTACTCTCTGTTCCCTTTATAAGTCGTGTAAACTTTCTTAGTTGTTGAAATGTACCATCCATCATTTCTGGATTCGGAGTTTCTCAAGCTTGCTGTTTACAAAATTGACTGAAAAAACTACCAACATTGAATGTCTAGTGTTGCTGACAGTTTGCGACAATTACTGATGCTTTTTTCTTTCCTAAAGCTTTTGTTTTATTTAGACAGCTGGATGAGTTTCTTCGAGTGGATTTGATTGAGAAAGTAGAAAGGCGGAATCTTTCCGAAGCTCAATTACTAGATCTTTCTGCCAAAGAATTAGGTATGGACTCTATTTCCGCACCTTTAAATACGTTTTAATTTTTGTGCTTTTCATTTTGATCACTTAAATTGAAATTTCTCCGTGGCTTTCTCCTTTTAAGTCACATGTATAAATCGTATTCTTGCAAATGAGCGTTGCTCCAAAAGAGAACTCAAACTGTGGCTTGATTTTTCTTAGTTTTAGTTTTTTAGTCTATATATAACATCGATTTTTCTTTCATTTAACCCTTTGACGACCATGCGTATTGATGTCGGTATGTACGCTGCTGCATGTATTGCACCGTACATCTCAATTTCAATGCGCACGCTTAGTCGTTAGCTTATGGAACACAGATTTTATGCTGGGACTGGTCCATTGATAGGCCTTTTCAATGTGCAATGCTCGGAAAAACGATTTTCGTGCGCTGGAATAAAGTCGTTGCATATAGAAAACATAAAAGAAACAGAAGAATACAAGTCACATATGGTACAAACCACCAGGAAAAAATGATAACGCCTTGTTTAGATAACCGATAAATTTTTTCCATCATACACAGCAATTAAATCACATACACACCCCTTTTGTGAGAGCTCACGGTCCGTTCTTTTGATTTCAATGCGCATTTCGTTTGTGCTCCAATAACATGCTGTTGGTTGACGAACATCCGAAATTGGTCACATTCGTAAAGGCGTTGAACGTTAAATTTTGCAGGCTACATGTTTAGCTGTGATGGTGAGAAACTGTACCAAACCATGCGTATGTTGCCTCGACTAGAGGTTGATGCAGTTCTTAAGCCGTTAACATAGTAAGCTCCATTTCTCATTTTTAGTGCGCCATTCGTTTATTTTATCCTATACTTATTCCCAGTATTCATACACCTTAACGTGTTCACTAAGTGATTTCAGCACAATAGTGCAAGTTTCGGCAACCGTGATTCCTGCTTTTATATGGAATGATCGTTTCTTGGGAAAAACAGGCGCACAATCGTTTTTGCTAACTTTGGAAAATATAGATGAAAATTTGATTGTGCACCATGAACGGATAACCATTAATAAGAAAAAAGTGAGCTTTGAAGATTGGTTCAATGCTTTATACATGGTCCTGCTGGTCACCTCGACAACATTTTATTCTTTTCTAGGTTCAAAATAAAGAAGTGCAAAACCTCATTTTCACAATTCCTATTCGCGACTATCAACTCACAAATGTTTTCCAACTTCGGACCGCTAGCGATTACTTTCTGGTTGGTGACACCGTTGTTGCTCTTTCCATGCACAACTGTGTTCTGCCACAGTCTTACAAATCTTACACTGGTAAGTCATTAATTCTGGAACGATAATATCTTTAAATGTTGATATTGAATGACGCTGTGTATACTATTCCTTTTCCAAATCATTTAACCATAGTTCCCTATATGTTCTCTTTTACGCAGTGACTAGCTAAGTCAGCCGTTTTTATTACAGATCTCCTTCCTCTTGATCCTCTGCCAGTTAGGATCCTAAATAACGAGGAATTCGAGTCCATTTATAATTTCTCATTTTTTAATCCAATCCAGACTCAAGTATGTCATTTTCATTGATTACTAAACTGTTGCTGATTTTATGCCTCTTCATTTCTAACAATGGATGCAATTTTAAATACTGTTCACTTTTTACGTAAAAGCCTATATTAAAAGATGAAGTGGATAAAGTGTTTAGCATTGATTTAATCACTGGGCTTGTACCATTCTTTTTTCTCCATTAAGCGTCTTAGAGGTGACTTAGTACATATTTGGCCTATATCATGTGTTGAAGTGGCTCATCGAAGTGTGAAGCCAGTTTTTCCATCTTATACGAAAAGTCTGGTGTCAATTATCCGATGTTCAATGGGTAACGGACCATGTTTGGCCAGTGACACTGTATATCGCAGGACGCGTTTAACCGTAGCTCCACATTGACCTTTGAAAGACTATGTTACGTTTATTTACTTTCCATGTTTTGACACTTAGGTCTTATGTAGTTCCAATGAATGTGGTAGTTAAGTTACTCCACAGGAGTAACCGCTTGCATTGAGGAAGAAAAGAAAGTATAGTATTACGTGCAGTCGTTATTAGCAGTGTTTTCAAATTCCGAGTTACGAAATTAGAAAGGTTCCCTCATGAGACTTCTTAATTGTGCACATAGCTTTCAAGTGGTTTAAGTGTAAACTTGTGTTACGGCAGAGTAGAACAGGGAAGGAGTCAATATGCATACTGATCTGAAGCCGCTCGTTGGTTAGTAGATTCATTTGTATACTTTAGTCACGATATTTGTCCCACTTCTAGTACGACGAGGGTAGCCAACTGTAGTGATACCGTTCAACATATGCCAGCGTTTCATTTGACCCAGCTCTGAACCACCCGAGATAGCCGCAAAGCTTTTAGCTTTTTTGGGTGTTCTATGTTTCTAGCTTTTTTGCTTTTAGCTAGCTTTTTAGTTTTTTTTTTGAGTGTTCTATGGCACCCACATTTTTGGGGTTACATAAAAAATTATTGAAAGTGATTTGTTAGGCTTACTTCAGATATTCCACTCTGTTTATAAGACGGATGAAAACGTGCTAATTGGTGCACCAACGGGCTCTGGAAAGACGCTCTGTGCAGAATTGGCTGTTTTTCGACTACTGCAGAGCAAACCTGGAAAGAAGGTACCCATTTGTGAACGAAATCCTCTCAGTAGATGTATTGTCAAGAACTATATCCGAGCTCCAACCATTTTCTTCACAACGCGTCGAAATGATTTTGGAAAGACGTTACACCGTTACTTTTAGTGTGTCTATGTCGCCCCTCTGAAAGCGTTGGTGCGAGAACGTGTGCACGATTGGAAGGAAAAATTCGAGAAAAAATTGGGTTTTAAGTTCGTTTATTTTTCCGACGTTCCATTAGAAGTTTTCCGGCCGCCATGTACACTTTTTCAAGGGTAGCTGAGATTTCTGGTGACTACACACCAGATTTGTCTACACTCAATGCCGCTCCCATTATGATCACGACGCCAGAGAAGTGGGACGGCATCTCGAGGTAAAGGCTATTACGACAATTTGCACGTTATTCGGCTCTGTCATTCAAATCATCTTTAGTGTCTATGGTCATTCATGAAATGACTCTAGTGGGCGTCAAGAAATTCGTCATTCCTTACAATCGTGTGCATGTTCAGGGGCATGCTTTAGATTTTATGTTCCTCCTTTAATTTTTTTTCTATTCCTTGCATGGGAACGCATCATATGGAGGGTTCCTACACAAACGAACTCAGTGTTCATTTGAATGAACATTCATGACATTATTCGTTGCGGCTTTCAAAAGCACACAATTCGGTTTTATTCTATCATGTGCTCTTCTGTCCATCAAATATTTTAACCGCCTGAAGTTTAGAATGTTATCACATTCCTTCCTATTTATGGCGCTTTTTATTCAAGAAGCTGGGAAACACGACAGTATGTAAGGGAAGTACAGTTGATCATTATCGACGAGATCCATTTGCTTGGAACTGATCGAGGAGCTGTTTTAGAAGCTATCATTACCAGGTTTTAGTTTTCTATCTAGTAGTAGCGCTTTAAGACCGCTTTCTCAGGAGCCAAATCCTTTACCACAGGTTGAAACTGCTGACACGTCGGTCGAGTATGCGAGAGTCACCTGCTCGCCTTTTAGGACTTTCTACCGCGCTTTCCAATGCTGGTGATGTCGCTAGTTGGTTAGGAATTAAAGACGTGAGTAATAAGTTGTCAGGGTGAGCGTCCCATAAGCCTTATGAATAAATAGAATTCTTTAGGAAGGTCTTTTCAACTTTCGCCCATCAGTTCGCCCCGTTCCAATAGAAGTTCACATTCAAGGATTCCCGGGAGAGCATTATTGCCCACGGATGGCTTTAATGAATAAGCCTGCATTCAAAGGTGTATTTTTATAGCCATGACATCAACTCTGCATATTCATGCGCTTTTAACTGTATTCCTGTTGTGTAGCTCTAGAAAAAACCGCTGTATTTATTTCAGCCATCATCACTTATTCTCCCATCAAGCCAACGCTTGTGTTTGTAGCATCAAGGAGACAAACAAGACTCACAGCGATGGCGTTTATCAGTCTTTTAGTGACGGAAAGTGATCCAAGGCAATGGCTCCATATGGACGTAACTGAGGTTTGAGTACATTGGACGTTTAAGTGGATATTGTTTCATCACATTGTTTGATTACAGCTTGAAGTGTTTTTACAACATGTGAAAGATGAGAATCTCAAACTTACACTTCCCTTTGGCATAGGAATACACCATGCAGGGTTAACACCTCATGATCGATCTTTAGTAGAGCAGGTGGATTCCTCACAAATATGTTATTCCTTTTTGAGCAAATATAGAGGTTTTAAAAATTTTGGATGCAAGGTTTTGTATATGACATTAAACACATTCCAGATCTTTGTATCAATGAAAACATTTAACTTTCTTTGAAAGGGACTTTTTAGCTCTACGTTGAGAAAAAGATCCAAGTTTTGATCGCCACTGCCACTCTTGCATGGGGTATTAATATGCCTGCACATTTGGTCATTGTTAAAGGCACCGAATTTTATGATGGGAAGACATGCAAATATATTGACTATCCTGTTACCGGTGCGTTTTATTTCTCGTGTCCTCTCTGTGGCGCATTTATTCCGTACTTATCCATTTCTTACTTCAGCACTTTTCTAGTAATGTTTTAAGAATTTTCTTTGAAAATCTTTTCAAGACGTTTTGCAAATGATGGGTCGTGCTGGTAGACCACAGTATGATACAAGCGCAGTGGCTATAATATATGTGCAGGATGTGAAGAAAACGTTCTATAAACGATTTCTCTATGAACCATTCCCTGTAGAGTCAAGGTGATGGCTTTTTATTTTCTCTTAATGATCATTTTCATTTTCGTTCTTTCGATTCTAATGTGTGTCAACAAGCTTGATTTCTTGTTGATGTCAGGTCTTCCATTTAGTCTTTTACCTGTTCTTGCGAATCATGTTAATGCCGAGATAAATGCGGGAGCAATCACAAGTAAGCAGGATATAGTGGAGTACTTGGCTGGTACATACTTGTATAGACGCCTGTTTGCCAACCCAAAGTGGGTTCTGATTAGTTTAAAGAATATGAAAAACCGTCCTGTAACAAATTAACCTACCAGCTCGACGAGTCGATATTTCCGTGTTTGGGATACTTACGATTTTTACAGCGCTTTTTTCAGCTATTACGGTCTCGAATGTCTCTCAGAAAAGTCTTTGCAAGCATTTTTGGTTGAAGTTGTTGACAAATGTGTAGCAAATCTACTGGAATCAAAGTGTTTGATTATAGATGAGGTTATATTTTAAGCATTGGGTTCTGTCTTTAACTTGATTGTACGTTATTATGACTCAGCAAACGGGAACTCTTCGCTGTTCTCCATATGGTCGCATTGCAAGTGTTTATTACCTTCGGCATGAAACGATGAAATTTTTGCTGGATGAGTTAAGCTCTGAAGATTCAATCGAAGATTTACTGATGACACTTTCTGTGAGCAATTAAAATCTCTTACCGTTTCTTTGATTAGTTTTTACACATGTTTTGCTACTCATGGCTTTTTTATTATCTATTTATTCTAGCATGTCCCTGAATATGACGAAATTCCTGTGCGGCACAATGAAGATCTTGTGAATACGTGAGGCATTGTCAGATTTGTGGTTCTTGCTTTTCTATGTCAGAAATGTAGTTATGAGATTTTAGTCAGCTTCAACGTAAATTGCGAATTAGATTCGCCACCAATGTTATGGATTCCTCCCACACAAAAGCTCACCTTCTATTGCAGGCTGGTCTGATTTACTTTAGATTTCTTCGAATTTTGTTTTTGAAAAGCAAAATAGAGGCAATCACCTCTCGTTCAACTGGTCCTCGAGTGACTTGAGTGCTGCCAGCAAATTTTCTTTTTCTTCCTGTCGCGTGCGAGATCAGCCCAGTGCGTACTGCTAGCGCTAAGCACTCTTGAGCACCACTTTTCTTCTAGGGTTTTCATGAACAACTCTAGCTGTCGGGTTGCTGCCCTTGCTGCTGTGCGTTTGATATCAGAAGAAGCAGAGTCACTAACAACTCTTGACCATCGGTTGCCGTTAATACAGACCACGTGTACGGCCCATCTGATTTTCAACATTTCGGTGTACATAGTGATGTCTCTGATATTTGATCGTTGACGTAGATCGAAAATTCGGATTCGCTCTCTCACTTGCACAATTCTCGATACTCTAAGTGTCGTTTCGACAGTGCCTTCAATAGTGCTGAGTGATCATTTATCCTGCCTACTTAGCAACCAGGCCATGTGTTATTCGATTCTTTACCGACTATGTAACATATCAAGTTTCGGAAGAGACAACTGGTGGAGCGACATTTCCATTCTCCCTTACTTTATACAAGGCCAGGAAGATGTGGCTATTGATGAGGTTCGAGTAGTAGTCGTGATGAATTTCCTCCATACCTTTCTGGACGTTGTAACTGTTCCGTTTGGGCGTTAGAGTGCAACCATCTTGGTTTTGTAATTGGCGAAGCTTCGGTGGTCTTTGGGAATTTCCCCAGTTTCCGCAGCTTCGGTCATAACTCTTGCTCTTCTCTCTTTAACACATTTTTTATTGCCTCTCTGCATTGTTTTTCAAGTTCTGATGTTAGTTGGCGGTTGTCTTAAGCTCTTTAGCTCTTGTGATTCCACAATGGGGTATCAACTCGAGTGTTTCTAGAGACGGACGTTTATTGGTGACCATCGAATTCTCAGCTTTTATAACGCTGACGTGAAGATTTTACCATGGAGCTTCTCCAAGTCCATATAGAACGTTTCGACTTCTTCTTCACCACAGCTTGATGTCGATGCGTAGACGAAGATTGTCAACGCTGGTATTGATCCTCATCTCTTCAATCGTAGACGTTCGATCCGGGTTATTAATTGTTCAAGTGAATCGATGACTAAGCTCCTGTTGACGAGAAAAGCGAGGATGCCAACTCTACTGTCGCTTGTTCCCAGAAGCAGTTCTTCTCTGGTATCACAGATGGCGCTAAATAGTCAGCAACTTCTTCTCTCGCTCAGCCCGATGACGTCGTTCCTAGTTTTTTTAACCTGCTTAATCAAGTCCTCACCGAAGGATTCAGATGCATGTAAACGTGCATCGTGGGTGTAGGTTATCATCTTGGCCCTTCCAGTTTTGGAGAGCCCAGAAAGGTACTAAGATTCAAGCAGCCTTTCCGTTTTTGACCTGTCCCATGCTTCCTTATCGGGAGATCTTTTGGGGTCAGGTAATAAAGCTCGTTTGTTTTACTGTGTTTGGCTTTTGATATTAACGCATAGCTAGCCATTAGGACTAGATATACTCACCTATATCTTATTACTTTCTCCTAAAATAGAAATGGAGCTGATTTGCTTTAGGCGATTCATAACCGCTTGTCGTATGCTTTCCTTACGTTTAGTTGTAGGTTTTTGACCGAATTGACTTGTCCGCGTGAAACACAGTCCGCGTGAACGCAAGCATACCCATGCACAGATGAAAACCTGAACACAAAAGATATGTGTCCGATCGGGACAGCAGAAACAGTCCTAAAGCGGAGAGTTAATCACCTGGATGCACTAATGTCTCACATGAGCACAATGTCGCTTTGGTCCGCGTTTCATCACCTAGCCTCCACCTAGCGATGTGTCACGTAGCCTCATAACCAACTGGCTGCTGGAGACGCCTTAGTGAGGGCGTCCATGGATTAAAAGAACCATCCCTGGACATATCCAATAAAAATTGTATTCGAAAAAAATTCCCTGCTGCATTTGTGTGTCTGTTCTGTGTGTTCGTTAGACATCAAGATTGTTAGCTTATGTAGTTATCGAAAATATGTCTACGATTGTAGTATATGTGCAGTTATTGAAGCACCGTTGCAAGTATGCTGAAGTGTATACTTGAATAAGCTTTCACTTTTGAAGTCTTATTTATGAAATTTTCTATGAGCTGTATATGTTTTACTTTAAGCTTTATTACAGGCTCATTTTTCTCGCGTCGACGTCCCAACTGATTATCGTACAGATATGAAAAGCGTACTCGATCAGTCTATTCGTATCTTACAGGTTGAATTTCGGTTCAGTTTTAGTTCCTTTACTATCTAAAGGTTTCTCTTGTGCCTTTTACCCATCGTCCGTGGTTTTTGTCAAAGTGAGAGGATGTTTTGTTCAGGCCATACGTGATGTCTGTCATCTGAACGGTTGGCTGTCTACGCTATTGCAAACCACCATCTTGCAACAAATGTGTCATTCTGGACGTTGGCATGACGATCATCCACTTTTGTGCTTGCCGCACTTGGAAATATATGACGCTGAGAGAATTGGGTCAGCTCCTGGGTGTTTAAATTTTTTTTGTTTGCTTTTGTATCTGCCTTATTTTGGTTTCCGATGACTTAATGGAAGTTGGTGCCTTGAGATGAAATTTTCCATGAAACTTCGTACTAAGTAGAAATCACAACTGTAGAAAAATGTGAAGAATAGAACCATAAGGTTGCTGAAATATGAGCCAAATATCAAATGAAAAAAATAGGGAAAAAATTGAGCGTAATATATTGTTTATATAAACTATCATACAACAGTCACAATCTTAACCGTTTTATTTACTGCCTATTCTTTTTAATGGCAGGGTATATTGCGAAATATAACTTCAATGATGTTGAGATATTTGCAAAGCTCCGGACCGCAGGTGTTTGCGGTGAGGAACCACACCATGCGGGTCCTTCGTTTCGCCTATCTCTCAGCCTGCGATTAAAAAGAATAGGCAGTAAATAAGGCGGTTAAGATTGTGATTATAACTAAAGCCTCAGCTTTACTGGGTTCATTGCCGATTTGGACTTTCCAGATCAAGATTACTTTGCGCGCGTGTGGCGCAGTGGTCGGAGGCGGTGTGCAAAGCACACGTGGAATCGATTCCAGCTCTCCGTGGCCCACCAAGCCCTCCATCCCTCCTGAGTCGGCAAATTGGTACCAGGCTTGCCTGAAGCGTAGCAGCATTGGCTCGATACATCGGTAGGCCACCGCGAATCATTGTGAAGGCCATATATGCATTCAGTTACCTCTAAAGGATGCTTAATGAAGTGGAATGCATGGCGCATCTTAACACGCCATGAAAAAAGAATAGGTGGTGAATAAAAAATTAAAACATTGTGGAGAAATATCTGGAATGTATACTGTATACTAAATTTAAAAAACTATTTCTAGTGGTGGTATGTAGTTGATATATACGTAATAAAGTGAACTAGAATTTATGGGCAGAATTTAAAATAGCTACCATTCGTACAAATGAGCGGCGCGTCATCGCACAGCATCAATAACTGTTGAGTAGGTTTTAGAGATCTTCTGTACTGGTATTTATATCATTTAATACCTTTTAAAGAGATCATTCTACTATTCCTCTGCTGCAACATCAATTTGGATTATTGGACGCCTCTGGAACAGATGTGGTTGAGGAGCGGGCAAAGAATACGCTACTTGAAAATACGACTCTCGATGAGATCCAAGTTAGGGAGGTGTGCTTGTAAAACTAGCTTTTCTTTAAGAACTTTGTTTCGCACTGCATTTTCTGCTGTGTTTTAAAACAAAGGACAAGGTCTCCTTCGTTCCTTTCCTTAGGAGGTGCAGTGTTTTTTTACTGTCCGTCAAACCCCTGTAGGGGTGACTTAATGCTTATTGGAAGCGTACAGTTACCTCCAAAGACTTAGCGATGTGTCTTAGTGTACTTGTTTAGCAGGAACCAAAGAGTCTGGACATCGAAGAAGTACATCTCTAAGTATCGCATCAAGCGCGCTACACGTGCTTTATTTTTTAATATGTTTGAGAATCTATGGCATAAGTTTAGTAGGTAATTGTCTAAATTCAAGTTAATTTAGCTTGTGCGGGCACTTTGTCGATGGCCAGTTATGTTGATCAATGAACTTCGCTTAACTAAGGGCACTACAGACATTCGTATTTGCGGTGAATGGGTGCGGCTCGAACGAAAAACTCGTTACAAGCTCCAGTTCCACATAAAGATGGTAGGAGCAAATAGAGTGAGTCCATTTGAGTATATGCTTTTACTGACTTGAACAGACCATTTTTTCTTTAAAATTTATTTTTTGCTGGAATTTTGTTATGTTATTACTTACTGCCTATTATTTTCGCGCCAGGGTATGATGCAAAAGGCAATCACTATGATGTTGAGATATTTCCAAAACTTGAACTCCTAGCCAGATCGAACCACGATCACCCTTTCCGAGGTCTCACTTAGGCCCTCGCTTTGCCCTTTTATCAATGTAAAATTTTTGTTTAAATAATAGACAAATGTAGTAATTCCCATGACCGACTTTCTGTTAACCTCGGCATTAATTGATAATTCAATGTTTTTCATCAATAAGCAGACACGAGGTTGTTAATATAGAATTTATTAGAACACAATTGCTGACGTTTCGGCGGTTTCGCCTTCTTCAGAGCCTGGAAAGGTCAAATTGAGATGTGATCTACTCAGCCAAACACTTTCACAACCCTAGCAGATAAAACTTGACAATTCGATTTGCATTCGCATAAGAAACAGCTTCATTCAAACACCTACCGTTTATTTGTTGTAAGTATTTAAGTTAGTTGGTGGATAGCCGCCGCACAGAGTAATACATGGTCGATAACTGGGTACATGTCAGGTCATTGGATCAGCCTGAGGTATGGCGCCAGGTCACGCGTGATGACAATTGAAAAAAAAACCTGTTATTTCTACACGCGTTCTCTTCCCAACACTCTACTTATACTTCTTTTAAACTTCTGTTATTTATACAATTCCAGTTTAATACGGAGGCATTTCTGACTCAGTGGTCAAAGGAAAAGACTGTTGGCTGGATTGTGATTTTGGGAGAGAAAGATTCGGGTCAAGTACTATCCGTCAACCATTTAACCGCTGTTCAAGGAGATCGTGTAATGCGCATTAACTTCGTCACTCCGGACAAAAGGTTATCTAGATTACAAAAAGCTACTGCAGATCAATTAACAAATGGATTTTTCAGAGGACGGTGCTACATAAGTTTATTTGTGATGTCAGATTGTTTCCTAGGCATCGATCAGGAGCTTCAAATTAGGGCTGATTTACAGTAATTTGTTGATGTTATGTAAATATATACATATATACATATACGTATACTTTGACGTGGGTCATATGTGACTCACTTCCCGGTTGTTAGTCAGTTCTTTTTTTTGTTTTTCGTTTGAAATTTAATCCATAGCTTGTCAGCACAGATATACCAGAAACGGTACTGGTTTTTTAAATGACTGCCCATAATTTCTCGATTATTAGACCAGTTAACGTCCCAGTGATCTGAGAAACATGTACGAGACTTCACCACTTTCTGTCAGGTTGAGGTACCAAGGTAATTACATATGTGTATGTAATGTATGTACATGTGCATATATAAGTGTATATATATATATGTATATATATATGCAATGTACAAGGATATGCATATGCTCCTGTCGTAATACCATCATTCATTGAAGGCTGTTTTATGTACTAAATAATTCAAAAAGAGAAAACTAGTTTTCGGACAAGTTCGCTTTTTAAGAGAGAAAGAGGCTCTTTAAGAGACTACTTTAATTGCACCTTGTATCGAAGACGTAACGCAGAAACTGTGAATAGTGAACGGGGTAGCGAATGCCTTTGTTCCATAGGTTTAGGCAGTCGTTTTAAGTCTTAACATTTATCGCGTTCATTGGCAAAAACTAGGAGTCGTATCGTGGGGCGTGTGCGCGAAGTTAGATGTCGAGCGTTGTGGTTCTATGTAATATTAAGCGTAGAAAACTACTTTTCACGAGTCTTTCCAAATATGAAGCATGTTGTACAAGCTATCGACTGAACAAGATATTTGCGGTGTAAAAACTGTGGAGAAGTGAATCAATGAAAACGCGTTGATTTCTTTACTTTATGGGTTTGCACTTTTGTTTTCAAATTATTAATCACATTTTATGCTGTGCGATGCGCTACTAATTTTTACTTAGTTTTTTAAATTTTATTTGATTGTGGACCTGCTTGAATAATGTTTGCTTTGAATAGCTAGAAAAAGAACAGATCGAAATATTAACTGTAGCAATAAAAATTACTTATCTAGATGGTGGTCTGAGTTTTGTTGAAGATCCGTTTAGAATACGGGATCATTGAGGACAGCTAGAAATAGAAAGATTCGAATTTTCAAGAGATAATATTGTTGGGACGGCTCGTTGATTTAGGAATACCAAGTAGTTAAGAAGATTCGGCCGGAATTAGCTTCTCGGCTTTGTCTGTGTTACCTGAACTTCTTGTGATTAGTAGTAACAATGCCGGACACTTCAAACTTGGGTAATTAAACCGTTTATCATAACTATACAACAATTATGGCATAACAATACAACTACAATTAATACGACAATGGTACAAGTAATAAAGAGACGCAGCCTAATCACTGGTGTTAAGGTTGCTTATGAGTGAAGAGGTTATATGAGTTCTACTATATGAGATGGTTGTGAGGAAAGGACATGGTGACTTGGGGAGCATTGCTGTGAACTGAGCGAGCTAACCGTGGAGCCGTTTATATACTTCTTGTGCTGGGTGAAATCAGACTACGGTAGGCGGAGAGACGGTTTGCTACTAAGGGGTGTTGGAAGCATTTCTCAAGCATTGCAATCTGATAAGGCGATAGTCGAAGCATAGGAGTGTAACTACAGATATTTTCTATGAGATAACCGCCTACGAAATGTTAGATATAAGGTTATCGGATCGTCACCGGAAACAGTATTCGAAATGTTTTACATAGAGAACACACTAATGTTCGTGACGAATGTTCTCTATATTCTTCCCCCCAGCTCGCAAGAGCGCAGGGAGTGAACGTGCGGCAAAGAGTTTAACCGTTTGTGTAGCCATTGTTGACAACCCTGGTACTTTATCGAGCAGTGTTTGCGTCGCGATGCCGGCTTGTCCTGTAGTGTGGGGACGCCTCGTTTGAGTTGCACTGCTCTTGTTGGCTTGGTATTGTCGGTTCCCGTTTGTGATGCTGCGTGGAGAAATACTTTGATTGGTGCTTGTGGAGTTTGAGTCGCCTTGTCCATTTTGTTTGATATCTGGAATTGTTTATTAATATTATGGTGCAGCAATGCGTGCTGATATACTAGGTCGTATTGATCTTGATGCTTGTTGCCTGTTGAGGTGTTATATGGAGAAGATACGGTAGTGAATAGTAGAGTATGTTGAGTAGAAATTTAGAAACATGCCATGTGCTGAGCGATTTAGTTTGCTTGCGTGGGAGTTGACTTTTTACAGGGAATTAGGCGAATGAGACAAATTAGTCTGCCGATATTTCGTAGAAGTAGCTTGATACCTTTAAACATACATAATGCGACTTCGATTGTGCACGTAGGTAGACATGCGTAGGTGAGACGAATATTATACTTAGAGAATAGAGAATAAGTGCTTCATAGTAATTCATGAATATATCGGCTATGTGACAGAAATCTGGCCATTGGAGTTCGAATTCCGTGTTTGACTGTCCTTTTAGCCACGTGTCTAGTAAGCCATTAGCGACGCTCGTGAATTTTAGTAGGTCTCTTATCGCGAAAGTAGTAGGTAAGGATCCGCGTGTGACCATACATTTTTCGTCGATTCTGGGGTGACTGAAGCTGAATTGAAGTATTGATTGTTCTCCATCGTTATCGCATGGTATTGAGAAGGTCGTCGTAGAGCACTCTATTTCTGCTTGGATAGGCCTGGATGATTTGCATCGCACCTGCGCTCTCGCTCCTTTGCGGCAGCGATAACATCCCTGTAGTACGGTATCGTCCACAGTACATATATCTTTATCTACTACGATATTGGTTTCGAGTTTATTCTGAATGTTGAGGATCATCTCTGCTGTTGTCGTACTAAAGGTTTTTGCAGTGATTTCTCCGTCTTGGTTTTCGTGGAACTAAATCGAGGGGAGGATGATCGGCAGTCTGTTTTACATGTTGTTGAACCGTGATGCGATTTTTACATCTTCACATCTGCAATTAGTCTGCGTTTCTTCAGGATAGCAAATGCAATCGGCTACCATCGAGCAGTTAAGGTTTTCAGCTGCTGCTTGGTTCGAGCATCTGGTTGTGGTATAATGCAGGAGTACCAGATTGCCGTTTGCTTTCCGTCGGATATAAATAGTGTATTGAATTTTGGAATAGGTGGCACTGTTATGGAGCTAAGTGTGAGTGTGAAGAAATGGTATTTTAATGGAATGTTCGGTTGTAGCTGCGTAACATAGGACTGCTTTGTTCGTTGAATAACGAAGTATGTGATTTCCACTTTAGCAGATTCCTTCCAGCGATTGCAGTGGAAGACTTTGTAGATTGTTTAAGACGTAGGGGTCGCTGTTGGCGTCGTAAATTATAAGTACCTGTCCGCTTTCTGGGAGTTGTTTCTGTGACTTCTGTCGTGTTGTTTTCTTCCATTGGTAATTCATGTTGTTAAGTTGGTTGTGGCGTTGATTAACACTAGATTATACTCTTTAGACGAATATTTCGAGCTTCTTTGTGTGGAGTTACTCTGTTTCTTTTCCCGCAGGTAGTGAGATTTCCAAATTGTCCAAAATTTTCCTGACAATCAGTAGGATGAATTTAAAGCCTTGCTGACTTGTTCTTTTGTTCGTAGTGCGACTTTCTTTTCTGATTGAAGATAGGAGCGGTCGCATGTTTCGTTGGCAATCTCATCTAATGGGAAAAAATTTCGAAGTCTTTTTGAAGGAAGTCGATAGGTCGAAGCGTTTCTTCTCGTGCCGATTGTGATTCTACGTACAACAGTGGCCTCGTATTAAGGAGTTTCTATTATCAACGTTGTTAACTGCTCCGTTGACAGCTTTGCGGTCCCAAGAGTTTTGTACAAGAAGTGTTTTACAGATTTGATGAGACTTTCGTAAAAGCCCCCTTGCCAGGGGCGAATGGAGTAATATATTTCCACTGTATTTGATGGTTCGCAACTGTACGTTTTACTTCTGGATCATTTTGGATGGATTTGAGGCTTTCATTGGGAATGGTTTCCGCTGGTACAAATGTTGCCGTGTTATGCAGTGATGCAGCCGTGCTTCGTCTGGTGAAGAATCGCCGCAGGAACATGAGGAATGAGACAGTTGAGAGGTCGGAGACGATGTCAAGAGGTATTAGTCTCGTCGCCATACAACTTATTATTGCTCCATAATTTTTCGGAACCGACCTTCCCTAAACCTCGGTGTGACAAATCAATATGTATTCTTTCTTGATAAGCTTGCACGAGGTTGATAAATATATTTATTTTCGGCTAACGTTTCGACGTCTTCGTCTTCCTCAGAGCCGGTGATCCGAGTCGATGGTCCATGCCTGTTGTTCGCCTCGACGTTGCGTCTTCGCCTTCCTGTCGAGCCAGATCTTCCTCAGCGAGCCATCTTCTCGAATGAGGCATCCTCACTCATTGATGCCCTTTTATACACGATGCTGATGGTAGATATATAATGACAATGTCCGGTGGTAACAACTTGTATTTCTTCCGGACATACATCATTGCGCACATCGTGCAGAGGTCGGTGTGTTATCAGCTAGCACAAAGCGTAGTAATATTTCGGAACCGACCTTCCCTAAACCTCGGTGTGACAAATCAATATGTATTCTTTCTTGATAAGCTTGCACGAGGTTGATAAATATATTTATTTTCGGCTAACGTTTCGACGTCTTCGTCTTCCTCAGAGCCGGTGATCCGAGTCGATGGTCCATGCTTGTTGTTCGCCTCGACGTTGCGTCTTCGTCTTCGTGTCGAGCCAGATCTTCCTCAGTGAGCCATCTTCTCGAATGAGGCATCCTCACTCAGTGATGCCCTTTTATACACGATGCTGATGGTAGATATATAATGACAATGTCCGGTGGTAACAACTTGTATTTCTTCCGGACATACATCATTGCGCACATCGTGCAGAGGTCGGTGTGTTATCAGCTAGCACAAAGCGTAGTAATATTTCGGAACCGACCTTCCCTAAACCTCGGTGTGACAAATCAATATGTATTCTTTCTTGATAGGCTTGCACGAGGTTGATAAATATATTTATTTTCGGCTAACGTTTCGACGTCTTCGTCTTCCTCAGAGCCGGTGATCCGAGTCGATGGTCCATGCTTGTTGTTCGCCTCGACGTTGCGTCTTCGTCTTCGTGTCGAGCCAGATCTTCCTCAGTGAGCCATCTTCTCGAATGAGGCATCCTCACTCAGTGATGCCCTTTTATACACGATGCTGATGGTAGATATATAATGACAATGTCCGGTGGTAACAACTTGTATTTCTTCCGGACATACATCATTGTCGTATTAATTGCACAATTGTATTGTTATGCCGTAATTGTTGTATAGTTATGATAAACGGTTTAATTACCCAAGTTTGAAGTGTCCGGCATTGTGACTGCCAATCACAAGAAATTCAGGTAGCACAGACAAAGACGAGCAGCTAATTCCGGCCTAATCTTCTTAACTACTTGGTGTTCCTATATCAACGAGCCATCCCAACAATTTTGGTGTTGTGTGCGAATGAGGATGCCTCATTCGAGAAGATGGCTCACTGAGGAAGATCTGGCTCGACACGAAGACGAAGACGCAACGTCGAGGCGAACAACAGGCATGGACCATCGACTCGGATCACCGGCTCTGAGGAAGACGAAGACGTCGAAACGTTAGCCGAAAATAAATATATTTATCAACCTCGTGCAAGCTTATCAAGAAAGAATACATATTGCTCCATAACATTTACTTTCGGCAGAATCCGATTGAACAATTGTTATTGGACCAAAATAGTCGAGGCCAATGTGCTTGAAAGGTCGTGATTTTTGAACTCTTAGCTTAGGTAAGTCTCTTTTTTCTGATATTCGTATAGTAGGTTGTTGAAGCGTTGACATGGTACGCATCTTCTGAGGATTCGCGTTACTTGTGCGCGAAGTTTGAAGATCCAAAGTTGTTCTCGTACGATTGACATTGTGTGGCTAACGTCTGGATGTCCTTTTTTGTGACAATCCTCTATGATTGCTTATGCAAGCGAAGAATACTAGCAGAGGGTTTTTTGGTTTCTTTGCTTAAATCGCTATTTCGTAGTCGTCCAAAACATCGGAGCAAACTTTCCTTGTCCGATTTGACGTTGAAATGCCTCATAGACTGGAGCATGGACGTGGTTACTGTCGACAACTGGTGTTGTTTGACCAGTACTTTTCCAGCTATAGTAATCTCTTTACCGGAGATGTTGGGATCCAGGTTGACGTCCGTGATGCTTAGAAGTGTGGAAAGCTTGATACGGTGCTGTCTACGAATGTTGTCTTTAAATTGCGTTGTTAGTTCTGATTCTTTTTTTGTATTAACCGAGATGAAAATGTATCTTTCCGGCCAAAAGAAATGGTGATGCGTTTAGTCCGAAAATCATGATGTAATCGCGATTCGTCCGACTCTAACGCGAAGGAGGATTCCGAACAGTTGTGAGAGGATCATTGGTCCTCTGTGTAAGACGTCGTTGAGTGATGGGCATCACTTGTAGTGAGCTGAGGTGTCAAACTATTCTGATCTCAGTAGTGTTTCTATTGGGAGTTAAGACTGCTTGTTGAGGAACGTAATGAACTCGGGAGTTTTGTGGGGTTTCCTCTTCGTTGTTTCCCCTAGGATGTGCAGGCAAAGTTGTTCTTCAAATGTGCCATTCTACCTAGCTAGCAAATCTTTGTTGTTTTGTAGGGATTTCCAAACAATTACGAGTGCAGTTCCTCTTGCTATATTATAAGGTAGTGATAGCTGTACGTCTTTTCAAGGTAGACGAACGTAATATCCGTCTAATCTTTTTTTAAGTGGTTTTGTTGAAGGTTTGCCATACTTGCTGACCTGTCAGTGCTTTTTCCATTTTTGCGGAGTTTGTGAGTTCTTCTGTTCCGGCAGATTCGAGTGTCCAAAATTGTTCCCATTTGACCGCTTCGTCTTCATCCGTTTCTGCATCTCCAACAAGGCAAGCGTGGACTTCACATTCCAATGTCCGATCCCGATTGTACTTATGCGTTCCATCTTCATCAACCTGCACACGTGTTGCGTCCACTATTGATCCCATCTGTCTAGTTCATTTTTGAAATCCTGTATGGACAATGTGTTTCCTTCTTCGCTTTGTTGTACTTGTAACAGCACGTTGTCGTCTTCTTTTTGTAGCGAAGGAGGACTTTTAAGTTGTCCATAAATGACCTATACACGTTGGAATAAAATGTAGCCCTGATGGTAGTTTAATATATGGTTTATCGTATTTCATCAGGGTCCACAGCTGGTCGCATCCGACTAGAATGGAAGGTTGGATCACGGACCTGGTTTTATTTATCTCAATTTTGAGGTTATTTTTTACAATGAAGTCTATGTCTTCTGGACAAATTGGTGGCGGTTTGAACGGCTTCGTTATCGTGTTATGTGTGAACAAGAATAATGATGACCGTCTGTGTCCCATACCTCTACCTTTCGTGAAACGCGTTCTTGTACATTGTTTGAGCCGAATGTATTTAGTCGCAGTTTAATTTCTTCTATCATCGGTTGATAGAGCTTTTGTGCAAGTTTCTCGTCCATGAAGGATAACTCGGCTCCCGTGTCCAGTAAAACGGAAACTTTCTCTAATTGTTTTGTGGTTGGGTTCATTATAGTCAATTCCTCTGTGGGTAGGAAAGTTGACTGCAGTTTTGTGCTGGATTTCATCGAAATTTTGTCTTCGGCCGGTGTCTCTTGTCCGACGTAGTTTCCACTTACGGCATGACGACCCGTTGCACTGAACTATGCTGTGGGATAGGGAGGCACAAATATTGCATAGCTTATTATTTTGAAGCTACTGGTATCTTCTTTGAGGTGTTTCGTATTTACTGCAGTAGAAAGGCCTTTGGTTGCCTTTACAATACATGCACAAGAGCTTTGTTGTCTGCGACTTTCAATGTTTGACTTTGTTGTATAACCAACTCTATCTCGACGTGTTGCTGGTCTGGTGACATATCAGTTCATCGCTGGTTATAACCTCTTCAAATATTTTATAAGTCACTGCGGTGAAGGGTTCGTCGGGAGAAGTGATCTTTTTACGGAGAACTTTACGTTGGATTCCGACCGGGAATTTCGAAAGCAGCTTTTAATACATGCACTGATTGTCGACATTTTCACCTTTTTGCACTAGTTGGCCTATAATTGCTTTTATTTCTTCCAGTAGTGTGCGTTGCTCTTGTATGGATGATGAATGAAGGAAGATTTTGTTCATCTTTCTGAGCTGGCGAATAAGTTTTTCAGAATTACCGTACTTATTAGTAAGAAATTCTATGGCTTTTATATAGTTTTCCTAGTGAGTTAGAACTTCTTTATCGATTGTAGAGGTTTCCCTCTTAAGGAGCTAAGCAGGTAGCTGAATGGATGTAGCTTGGAAAGATTTTGTGAATGTACGTTTAAGTTGAAAAAATCCTAAAAGTTCTCCTAGTCCCATATGTTGCCGTTGGATGTTGGGTTTGGGATTGTGGGTAGCTCTAGATTTTTCACGGCCGTAGTGACGATGGAGTCATTTTTCCCACTGTTCATAATGGAGGGTTTATGGGATGTGTTGAGTAGGTCAGCATGAGCCTTGAAGCCATAGATCCGAGCATGGATCAGTGCCAGGTATTCGAAAGTGTTGCCAATCGCTTCTTCGGCGGCACTCGAATATTGTGCGAACTCGTCATCAGTATTTGGTAGCGTCGGGTGTGTTTTTTCGAATATGGTAGCGAGTTCGTCCAGTGCGTGTTAAATCTTTGTGGTCATGTTTTCTAGGACTGCCACTCCTTCCTCTAACTGCCGTAGGCTTGTGTGAATGACGGTGGGCGTTATCTCATCTTGCAGGTGTTGGATAGTGATTTCTTTTAACTGCGTATCTTTGAAGCGCGTTAGAACATTTTGTAATTAGTTAGTATACCGCGTAAGTGTCCGCTTTTGGCCCGCCAATGTTAGTTTGGGCATGATTGTAGAGTTAACGTACATGGTTCTGACTTGTTTGACCTGACGGATCCTTTCACGCGGCCAATGCACCAAAATTGTTGGGATGGCTCGTTGATATAGGAACACCAAGTAGTTAAGAAGATTAGGCCGGAATTAGCTGCTCGTCTTTGTCTGTGCTACCTGAATTTCTTGTGATTGGCAGTCACAATGCCGGACACTTCAAACTTGGGTAATTAAACCGTTTATCATAACTATACAACAATTACGGCATAACAATACAATTGTGCAATTAATACGACAATGATGTATGTCCGGAAGAAATACAAGTTGTTACCACCGGACATTGTCATTATATATCCACCATCAGCATCGTGTATAAAAGGGCATCACTGAGTGAGGATGCCCCATTCGAGAAGATGGCTCACTGAGGAAGATCTGGCTCGACACGAAGACGAAGACGCAACGTCGAGGCGAACAACAAGCATGGACCATCGACTCGGATCACCGGCTCTGAGGAAGACGAAGACGTCGAAACGTTAGCCGAAAATAAATATATTTATCAACCTCGTGTAAGCTTATCAAGAAAGAATACATATTGATTAATCACACCGAGGTTTAGGGAAGGTCGGTTTCGAAATAATACGGCAATAGTACAAGTAATGAAGAGACGCAGCCTAATCACTGGTGTTAACGTTGCTTATGAGTGAAGAGGTCATATGAGTTCTACTATATGAGATGGATGTGAGGAAAGGACATGGTGACTTGGGGAGCATTGCTGTGAACTGAGCGAGCTAACCGTGGAGCCGTTTATATACTTCTTGTGCTGGGTGGAATCAGACTACAGTAGGCGGAGGGACGGTTTGCTACTAAGGGGTGTTGGAAGCATTTCTCAAGCATTGCAATCTGATAAGTCGATAGTCAAAACATAGGAGTGTAACCGCAGACATTTTCCATGAGATAACCGTTCACGAAATGTTAGACATAAAGTTATCAGATCGTCACCGAAAACAGTATTCCAAATCTTAACCCTTTTATTTACTCCCTTTTTCCTTTTAATGGCAGGGTATGTTGCGAAATATAACTCGTATATAATGCTGAGATATTTGCAAAACTCCGGACCGCAGGTGTATGCGATGGGGAACGAACACGCTCTGTTGTCCTTACCGGGAAGCAGCGCACTTCACCACCACACCATCCGGGCCCTTCGTTTTGCCTGTCTCTCAGCTAGTTCTATCGATCTTTTTGCCATCAGCAATCACCCGTCAACGGGATTGATCTGGGGAGCCCAAATCGGCATTGAACCCAGTTAAGCTGAGGCTTAGTTATAAACACAATCTTAACCCTTTTATCTACTGCCTTTACTGTCCGGAGTTTTGCAAATATCTCAGCATCATATACGAGTTATATTTCGCAACATACCCTGCCGTTAAAAAGAAAAAGGCAGTAGATAAAAGGGTTAAGATTGTGTTTATAACTAAGCCTCAGCTTAACTGGGTTCGATGCTGATTTGGGCTCTCCAGATCAATCCCATTGACGGGTGATTGCTGATGGCAAAAAGGATCGATAGAACGAGCTGAGAGACAGGCAGAACGAAGAACCCGGATGGTGTGGTGGTGAAGTGCGCTGCTCCCCAGTAAGGACAACAGAGCGTGTTCGTTCCCCACCGCACACACCTGCGGTCCGGAGTTTTGCAAATATCTCAGCATTATATACGAGTATTCGAAATGTTTGACATAAGGTTATCAGATCGTAGTGGGAATAGGGTCACCGGAAGCAGTATTTGAAATGTTTTACATAGAGAACATTCCAGCGTTCGTGAAGAATGTTCTGTATAAATATAGTCACTTTTTTATTTACTGTCTATTCCTTTTATGCTAAAGTATAATGTGAAATACACCCACAATGATGCTGAGTTATTCTCAAAGCTCCGGACCGTAGGTGTCTACGGTGATCTGTGCAGGGCAGTTCCCTACCGCAGACACCACCGGTCCGGAGTTTTGCAAATATCTCAGCATCATTGTGTGTATACCTGAGGAAATAGCTTCCTTATTTCTCTCTATGTTGAATTTTATTGTTAGTTTCCTTTTTTATAATTTGCTACATTGTTCTTGAGATCTTTTTTTGATAAAAAATTAAATTTCTTGGAGAAATGGTGTAAATGTTTGACTTTGTTATAATCTTTCTTATCTTGAGATGTGATGTATTGATCAATGCACCGTGATTGAGAGTCTGGGAAATTTGTAACCATGTTGGAACATTTCACAAAATCTAAGACTGTAGAGGACTGTCTAATTAAGAGGGTATCCCCTTATCCAGAGAGGTCTTCCTCACCGAAATATTATCGGTTACATTGCCATGAGGATATGCATAGTACCTCCGGGTGACGAATAGTGTGGAAAAAAGGCGTTTGCATCACCCTTGAGACGCACTTGGATTCTGAGAATGGTTTTCCCGTCTATGATTACCTGTGTTAATATATGTCTATTATATGCATAGTGAAGTGCAGCGACTTGCAAATGTTATCAATTCGTCTTGGCTAGTTCATTATCAGTAGAGAAGAAGAGTGGTAGTTGAAAGGCAGCATATAAAGGTTTGTCTCTTGTCCATAAACGCTGGCGAAGGATAACGATAAAGTTCTGGGAACATCGTTTCAGAGATAACACGGAGCTAAAATCAACAGTGGTCGATTAACTCTCCACATGTTCAAATAGAAGACGTCACTGAATCAGAGCTAGGTCAAACACTGTCTACAGTATGGTTTCCGTGGTAAAGCCATATCAGACACTATGATCACCGTTAACACTTTCAAAACCGGGTGTAATTGGTGCAGTCTGACCTTTGGAGCGTATCGTTAGGGCGCAACCAAAATGCGCATTAAAATCAAGAAGCACGGTTCGTGGGCTCGCGCAAGGAGCTAGATGCAAGGTTTCCTCGGAATTCTCGTTTCATGTCTTTGTAGCTTCTGCGTATCAACAATGGTCTTCTGTTTGTGTTCGTATGTTCTCTGATAACATCTAACTCCTGTATGTGGTGGGAGAAACCACGTCCACCACCTTGCTCTATGAACCGTTCTTGTGTTACTTCGGCTGATGCTTGAGGATTGTTGCTTTCTTTATGGGTGCTGTTGAATGGTAATCGACTCGATTCGTCTAGACTTCTGGGATAACCGTGTTAGAGCGTTCCTGGGTTGGTTTCAAGAAGTAAATTGGATCCAGACAAGCGGGGTATCAATTTGCTCACCCCAAAGGGTCGAGGAGTTTAGTGAGCTCAGTGCGGGGTGGAACCAGCACTGTGCTCGTGATCACTACCACTGTGATACTTGCATCTGAACTGAATTTAGGTTTTAAAATTAAGCTGCATGTGTATTCCCGA
Organism: Angiostrongylus costaricensis; assembly: GCA_900624975.1. Taxonomy (NCBI): domain Eukaryota; kingdom Metazoa; phylum Nematoda; class Chromadorea; order Rhabditida; family Metastrongylidae; genus Angiostrongylus; species Angiostrongylus costaricensis. Next base: position 55,228 of record UYYA01004191.1, on the reverse strand, counting down.
AAATGAATTAAGTTTGCTTTTGTGACATAATATTTCAAATGAGGACACCTTCGTGTCTTTGAACCTAATGTTTGATGTTTATTAATCTATTACGTCGTACCACGGTTCTCCCTCATAGAGAGATCTCGTGCCGATTAGACGTAAGGTAAGCTGTCGCTTCCCTAGGTGGCTGATATCGGGTGGTTAGTTGCGGACAAAAAGCGACCTTTGCTTCCCTGCGACGCAGAAGGATCCACTAGTGGACTCCCTCTTTCTGCTGCGCCGGTTTGTCACATACCTCCTATATTTACGGGGGCGTATTCATGCATAACATGTTTAACTGTGTTCTTGTTTGTGCCGATTGTGTTCTACGAGTCAATTTGGCCAAAAGCTTACAATGAAGTAGCGGAGAAGCATATCGGAAGCGGTTAGGAGCCCCCCCCCCCCCTCCCAACAAATATTCTTTCCGTCTGCTTAAGCGGAGACTAGCAAGCTAACCGTGAGTACCCAACCCCCACGTTCAGAGGTCAGTAGTCTATACGTGGCTATGAAAGAGCTAAACGCAGTAAAGTAAATGGGTCTCATTTCCCTAACCCTGCAATAACCTATTCGGCAGCGTTGAGTAGGGCAAGTCGGGAGAGGCTGTTAAAATCTCAGGGCCATTCTAAGCTGCGTGAATCCTAAAGGACTAAGGTGACGATCTGTTCCTACAAGTCCTCGACAGAAGGCTTGATCATACAGGCAAGATGGATAAGGTACGACGTCTTTGGAGAGGCCGAGACGAGAAGACGTCGCCTATTCAAAGCTGTCTGTGACAATAAAGAAGAACTGTTGCTTGGAACGTGCGACACTGGAGGAATCGGCGGCGTCGCCGTTCTCGTCAACATGGGTTTGGCCATGAACATCGATTCATTGAGCGACACGAACCGGACGTCTACTATTGAAGAGAGGTCAATCAATGCCAGCTTTGACAAGCCTCGTTGGTTACGCACCTAAATGACGCTATGGCAATGAAGAAGTTGAAGTGTTCTATGTGAAAATGGAGAACTTCCACTTAGAAGAGCATACATTCGTTGTTCAAGGTCATCATTCGAGATTTTAACGCAAAGATTGGAGCAAGAAGAACGTCTGGAGAACGTCACGTTGGGATCCACGGATTAGAATGCAATGAGCAGAGTAAACTGCTGTCTGAGTTCATCATGACGACCATGACCGTCCATGCTAACTCGCAGTTCCAGAAGCCTCACCCTCAACGCTGGACGTGGGAGTCTTCCAGTGGAGAGCAACATAACGAAATGACCACATCACAGCAAGTTGATACTTCTGCTAACCGATTTCGCTTTTGTCCCAAAATTCTTTATATGTTCAGACCATTTTCTCGTGGAAAAGAGGAAAAACCGCTAAATTTAAGAAGTGGAGTCAGAAAAGCACCATAAACTGGGATTTATACAGTTCATTAGACAGCTGTTCCGAAGATGTTGTTCCTCACAATATTAACAATGAATAAGACTGCCTCATTCAACATCTCCACATTAGCGCTATAGAAGCTGAGAGTTCGAAACCCACCAAGAGGCGTCTGTCTCCAGGAACACTCGAGCTGATACACCAGTATGGAATCGCACGAGCTGCAGGCAACCGCGAACTAGCGTCCGAACTTGCAAAACAATGCAAACAGGCGATAAAAGAAGATTTTAAAGAGAAAAGAGCAGCAGTCATGGTCGAAACTGCAGAGGCTGGAAAAAGTATTTGCAAAGCCCACCGAAACTTCGCCAATTACAAGATCAATATGATTGCACTTCGACGCCCAGACGGAATAACTGCAGCATCCACAAAGCCAATGGAGAAAACCCTTCACGATTACTACTCAAATCTCTTCGATAGCTATGTCCTTTTTTTTTCATGTTAAGTAACTGAGGATGGATACGTCGCACCACCAGTTCTTCCTTCCGAAACTCATCATGCTATTTCGTCGGTGAAAAATAGAACACCTGGTTCGGGTAGGACAAGACCTGAAAACATCAAGAACTTTCAGTTAGTCCTCATCAACGCACTGGTTCGACTTTTTTCACATTACTTGTGGTAGTTAAAGCTTCTATTCAATGGAAGACCAGCAAAACGATGTTAGTTTTCAAAAAGAATGATTGCTTTCTGTCGTCCGCAAACTTTCCACTCTAGTCATCTATTGACAGAACACTGGACGAAGCACAGCCATGTGAACAAGCAGGGAATTGGAAAGGATTCAGAATAATGGACGACATACACACTATAACAAGACTCATCGAACTATGGCGAAGGTGCAAGAGACCGCTCTGCCCTCCTTTATCGACTTAAGGAAAGCTTTTGACTCGGCTAAGTTAGAAGCAGTCGTGGTAACTCTGGACAGCTGGGGTGTCCATGCTCAGCATACAAAGACTCTTCGTTAGGTATACAAAAATTTCTTAACCAAAATAACACCATTCTACAAGGATATTAACATCAACGTCAAAACGAGAACTATGCAGACGATCGAGGATGTAGTGAAGAAAGCAATGAATGCCCGACTCCGTGCCCACCTTTTCGTCGCCATAACACTTTCTGCCTTAAAGTATTCATCAGAAACCTGGTTGCTACGTAAGCAGGATAAAAGCTCACTAAGCGCTATTGAACGCGCAGTCGAAGGGACGATGCTAAGAGTATCCCGTGTCACACAAGTAAGGGAAAGGATCCGGAGCTACAATCTGCGTCAAAGATCAAAAACCAAAGATGCCTTTCTATGCGCCAAACTGTCGAAGATAAGATGGGCCGAACACGTAATGCGTGTGAACGACAACGAATGGAAAAGAGCCGTTAGTGACTTGATCGTTTGGGATATCAAACGTATTGCAGTAAGACCACCGCCCTCATCGTCACAGTTTTTCACGAAAACACTAGAAAAAAAGATACGATGATCAATGAGTCTCTAGAACGACCAGAAAATGCTGGACCACTCTGGCTGGCGACAAGGAAAAATGAATGGCTTACTAGCGTCCGCTCGAGTCACTCCATGGTCAACGGGACGACAGGTGATACAGTACGTCGTATTACATAAAAGGGCGCGAGTTGCGCAGTGGTACTTCACCAACAAGCCAGTACTGGGTCGTTCCTTCCTAGAGCTTAGTAAATTTCTCACCCCTCTAGAGTCGGGAAATTGATACCAGATTCCTCCGGTATTGGCTAGCTGCCTCCTCTCGACGTGGGAGCGCCTTTGCTTGCCTATCACAAAGTTGCTGGGAGAATAGACTCGATCGGCAATCAACGACATTGAATAACGAAGACGAAGTTCCTCGAACAGCAGCCGAAACCACACGAAAAGCGATCGAAGAAGTTTGCGAATGGTGTATGCAAAGAAACTAATCGCGTGCAAGTAATGTTGTGATCCGCGCAATACGTCATGTAAGAAAAGACACCTTAGACTGTGGTAAAACACGATAATTAACCCAAACTTTTTCTTCTACACTACTATTGATTTCAAACGGAACAATGATGTTGACGACTGGTCGAAAGCTAGTTCATGTCGATTCAGCCAGTTTCAAGAATGCGTCCAAAGAAACTAAAAGCTAGGAAAAAAAATGGGGAAGTAGGAATTTCATGCACGAAAAACCATCAAGATGCCATTACGTGTATAACTTAACCTATACGGTATACAGCCTAGATGCATATGAAAATCCTCTATCACAAAAGCAAAAGAGGGAGCTTCTGCTGTTTGCCTCTATTTGATAATTTAACTGTAGTGTTACGTAAATTCCGTTATACAGTATCCTTCCTGCAATTTCTTAAATCGCAGAAAGAAAGACGAGGACGGTTTTGTAGGTAAAGGATATCGGAAAGGGTAATTTTGGCAGAAAGCCGGTCATTATTAAAGCAGCCGTTCTAATTTAAAGGGCTGAAATTGAATTGCTATCCTAAGCCTTAATGGAAGCTTTTATCTAGTATTGCAGCGACTGAGAAATGAGTACTACTGCTGTCGATGCACGTGACGCAGCATATCTTGTTCTTGTGTTGCGATGACATTCGTCTGTGTGTGTGATCCATCGTCATGTCTTATTCCAAACTGCCTTGGCGCTTCTTGTCCGGATTAAATTCGACTTTCTAGGAAAGTAGCCAATTTCCATCCTAGACTTCAGTTATGCCCTGACCGCTCACTCGATTTCTAAACGTTATTACTACAAGTAATTATGCCATATATCCGGTGTGGACGTTAAATGACTCGTGTGTGCAGTTTTATGAACGTAGCTGGGAAGGCGGTTGTAATCCAACAATTTGTGAGCATGACCGTGTGCGATTTACAACAGCAAACATAACACAGCGTAGTTTTGTGAAGTTTACTCAAGGCTTCACAATATCGTTGTGGTTATTGCAAAAAGATGGATGTGGATCATTCCACGTTCCGACGACAAGAAAATAGTAGTGAAAAATTCACACTATTTCTTTTCTGACCTTTATTGGCTTCAATAAACAAGAATATATTTGTTTCACCGTCTCATTTTCCTTGGAAGAGGTAACTATGCTGTCTTCTTATCCTGAAATAGGAATTGTTCTTTATAATACTAAAAGCTCTAATAAATAGAACCGTCGTGATAACACTGACAACAAACAACACCGATTTTCTTTCAAAGTAATATTGCATGGCAAGTTTATTACTACCTTATTAGCCTTGAAAGAGGTGATTTAGCTTAGAGTTGCCAATAGAGTTTGTCGGATTCAAGGAAGGTTAACGCTTTACCGTGCATTTTCTGTTTGTCTGTATTCGGACTAATCGTCGAGTGTTTTTTCAATTTCAGTGAAAGGTTCATATGCAGCTGAGTTTTGAAAAGCTGGACTTCGAAATTTCGTATTGAACTAACAAGTTCGCGCTATGATTTCCATCCGTTTCCCTTCTCACTGATCATTTTGTCGCCAAGATTTTTCTTACTAAACTTTCCGTATTTGATCGATACCTTCCTCACCTCAGATGCAGTTCCCCACATGGTCACGGAAAGCTATATTCTTCAGTTTATTTTTTATAAAAAATTATTTTTCGAACGAAGCCGTTCGTCCGTACGGAATTTGTTGTTAAAAGAGATGCCAAGATGGCGCTAGTGCACCAGTACACGGTTGCTGAAAGACTGTTGAAATGGGTATATTACTCGGTATCCGTTTTTGGAGGTACGGCGCACTCATCTGCTGAGTTATGTGCACACCACAGGAAAAATTAGTCATAGTCGCAATGGCTGTCAAGGAAAATAGGGATCGCTAACGTTATATTGAAGGAGGTTTAGGAATTATCTGAAATGGAGTCACTAATTGCAAACAGCGACATACCGTTGGTTTTGTATATTTAACTGTCGAAGCGTCAGGAAGAGGAAAGAGACGAATGATCTCGAAAATCAGCGCTCCGGCGATGATGAACTGCAACATCTCACATTCGAAAGAACAATGATTCAGTCGCTGTATTCACTGACCATACCTGTTTTTCAAGAAGTTAATAGTTATGATAACTGATAGCGGGCGGTAAATTGGAGAATCAAAAGATGCGCTGCTGCAATTTCCTCTTACATGGCCCTCTATGACATCTATTGTACGGGTCCCGCATTTGCTGAGATATTTTCAGAACTTAGACTTCTGGTTATCTTCGAACCTACGATTACCGTTCCCGGAGGCTCACGTACTACCTACTACACCACCGAGGTCGTTGATTTGCATTTTTCTCGGCCAGTTTTACTCTGATTTCGAGAATCAAACTATTCAAATTCAAAAGGCCGCATTTCTATAAACATCGGTAGAAATAATTGGTATGTGTATTCATATGTTTTTACGAACTGTCCTTGTTGAGCTGATGCGAGGTTGGTATAAGTTACCGCCGTTGTTATTGTTGTTTGATAGCCGACGTTTCGGGGACTTCGTCTTCTCAAAGCCGCACTGTTGCGAGTGGGGGTTTATGTTACATTCTACTGATGACCGTATGGTTTTGTGAGCATCTTTTTTCGGTAACTGCTGATAACACCGTTGGGGTGAAATAATGGCTGAGACAAAGGCAAACCAGGGGCATGGGTAGTGGGGGTGGCACGTAAAGTAATCTCTAGTTCGAAGCTATTTTAGTTTTCGAGTTTCACAATTATCTCAACATCGTTTTGATTGTATTTCACAACAGATTTTTCTGTGCTACTTTTTAACTTGCACAGAACCTCGTGTATCGAGATGGGTACACACCTCTGTGGCGGTTCGCAAAGATCGCTCACAGGGTTTTACCCCACTTTTCGCTTCTGTCGATAGGCTATCCTGCATAGATGCTACAGCTGGTGCAGCTTATAAAAGTTTATTTTCTTCATTTAACAAAAAAAGATTCGGACGAGGTTATGCGGCGAAAGATTATTGCTGTCGGAGAGCGTGTGCAGCAGAGACAGCTTTCCCCATGAAGAGGCGTAGAAATGCCTCTACTTGAACACTAGAATTCGCTACTTAGGAATATTTTCGTTGAAATAGAAATTAATTCACTGAGACTTTCTTAGAGGAGTCGTTGTTCACACAACGTGCGCTCTTTAGTGGGGTTCAACACAGTTTGTCTTTTTCTCTCTCTGCTCTGGAAACTGCTGTTAAGCCTTTTTATTATTTATTCCGCACTATTTTATAACCTGAAATCTCGAGGTCAGCCTGGCGAAAGTCTGCCCCAGGTCTTCACTACCACAGGCAGTCGCAGCTGTTGTGGATCAGAGGGAGATTTGCCACCATGCGACTTTGATACCAGGACGGTAGTGGATCGTGGTATTGGTTTACTCTTAGCTAGGCTACCATATATACGTCATAATTGGCACTCTTTAAATACATGCTATTGTTGCCTCCTACAACCAACAATCTAATTCTCGATGACCTGGGCTTCTGATAAAGTGGGTGGACTAGGATCACCGCATGAAGTGTGTACTTTATAGTAATGCCTCTCTTAACTTCAAAAGCGCAATACCGTTATACTGCTCTTATTCTTTTCGGCTACTAACTGTCCTCTATTCAGCTTTCGGCAGATGACTTGCTTAGGAAATCCTTTATAGTTTTTCCTGCAAGTAGCACTAATATTGGTTTGTTTTAAAGCATAAGCTGCTTCAAAATTAACTCCGGATCTCAATCCGTATTTTAAAGTGGCGTAACCCAGCTCAAAGTAAATGTTATTGGTTGAAGTAAAAACCATTAAAATACATACATTCCTTACTAACCGTAAGCAAGTTTACTTCTACCGTTCGCTTTAATCTCTTGTCTTCTGGAGACGATGAAGTCGTTAAAGGCAGTTTTGTCCTCGACTTGGTTTGTGAACCATTTCTTGTACAGGAGGTTGTCGAGATGCTTGAAAAAATTGCTAGAGGGGTGGAGCGAGCAGGGTGCGTGATACAGAGGTTCAAAGAGTCCAGTTCGCACATATCTGTTGACCATTAAAGGGCAGTCCTTGAAGTTTTGATGTATTTCGTAGATTTGTTGGTCTTAATTCTCCACTGTAATCGCTTCACTCAGATTCAGGCAGCCGTAGTCAACTAAGCCGCTGACCACCAAACGGTCTTCGTTAGGCTCACTTTAGGATTTGGAAAGCGCTGTGGATGCTCATTGTAGCCCAACTATTGAGAAGTAACCCTCAGTTGTCGTACAGAATCCATTTTTCGTTGCACGCCAACAAATAATAGAGAAACAGGTCGCTCAACTGCACAAAAGAAGCTCCGGCTATGCGTCAAGAAGGCGACTTTTTTGACTGTTATTCAGTTCAACACACGTTTTTCGAGCTCACTTGCATTCCAGTTTTCTGCGAAAGCTTTTCTGGCAGTTCTCAAACAGCTGCATGTGTATTTACTCGCAAGAAAGCCTAAATTCAGCCTTAACCTTTTTATTTACTGCCTATTCCTTTTAACAGCAAAGTATGTTGCGAAATATAACTTCTATAATGCTGAGATATTTGCAAAACTCCGGACCGCGGGTGTCTGCGGTGGAGAACGAACGCGCTATTGTCCTTTCCGGTGAGTAGCACGTTCACCACCGCACCATGCAGGTCCTTCGTTTCGTCTGACTCTCAGCTAGTTCTATCGATTTTTTGCAATCAGCAATTACCTGGGTGAGTGCGTTACTCCCCGGAAAGGGCAATAGCGCGTTCGTTTCCCACCGCAGACACCTGCGGTCCGGAGTTTTGCAAATATCTCAGCATTATAGAACCTAAATTCAACGTCGACAGTAGCAGACGTAGATTCGCGACCTTTCCTAATTTGATAGACGCGGTGAAATTTTTCAAATAAGCGTTGCACTGTAGCTCGTTAACGCCTCCTTGTTCCAGTACACCGTTAATGTTTTCAGCCGTTTGCAGTCCTAGTTTGATTTTATAGGAGTAAATTTCTCGAACATCCCAAATCTCCCTTCTAAAAGGATTTCATGCTAGTTAGTCGCGAGATAACGTAGCTTGACCGTAAATGACGGATAAGGGGTTAATCGCGTACCAAAATCGACCTTTGCTTTCCTGAGACGCAGATGGATTCGCGGGTGGACTCCGTGTTGTTGATGCGCTGATTTGGCCAAAACTTTCTGTACTTACCAAGCGTACTCATACATGCGTGTGTGGATGCGTTCTAGTTTATGTGGATTGCATTCTGCGAGTCAATTTGGCCAAAAATCTGCAATCAAGTGACAGGGAAATATGTAGGAGGTGGTTAGAAGTTCCCTCCAACAAATAAGCTACATGTCCACTCTGGGAGAGACTAGCGAGCTAGTCACTTCCCTGTCACTTGATTGTAGATTTTAAGCCAAATCGACTCGCAGAATGCAATCCGCATAAACTAGAACGCATTCACACACGCATGTATGAGTACGCCTGGTAAGCACAGAAAGTTTTGGCCAAATCGGCGCATCAACAACACGGAGTCCACCCGCGAATCCATCTGCGTCTCAGGAAAGCAAAGGTCGATTTTAGTCATCAGTATACACAGCCCCCACGTTCAGAGCCTAACAAGCTATACTTGGGTATCAAAAATCTAACCATGGTGAAATAAGCGGGCGTAATTCCCCTGACCCCTAAAGAGCCCCGGTACGGCAGCGTTAGGTAGGACGAATACAGAGAGGACGCAAGAATCTCGAGACGAATCTAGTCTGCCTAAATCGCAAAGGATTTGATACCTGGTACTTGATACTTGATACTCGAATGGCCCGTCCTCACTAGTTGTGCGGGCCCCAGCATAATCACCGTTTTTCGGAAACTTGCTGTTTAAGCTATTATGGTTCCCTGGAGTCCTGGGGTCAGCCAGGCCAACGTCTGCCCTAGGTCGTCACCACCACATGCAGTCGTCACCCTTGTGGATCAGAGGGAAATTTGCCGTTATGCGACTAGTCTGATACCAGGGTGGTGGTAGATCCTGGTATTGCCTTACTCTTAGCTGGGCCTTTTGATGGAAACGCCAGACTCCTTCTCAGCTTGGGAAACCCTTCTGGGGATATGAATCCATCCACTACATATCGCAGCACGACACCCAGAAACACCTCCCACCCCTGATGAGACGGTAAACCGTTGGGATGGTAACGACATCCTTGAACCTGAAAGCCAGCAACGCACCTGCAATACCTTATGGAGATTGTTCCCGACTATGTACATACAATGTTAGGTCACTGTTTCTGGAACACGGCCACCATATTCTTCAAATTCTTCATGCTGTGCATTATATCAAACCTTGAAAACAACTGAAGAATTACAACCACAACGTTGCTGAGATATTTGAAAAACTCTGGACCGCAGGTGTCTATGGTGGGGAACGAAAGCGTTATTGTCCTTTCCGGGAGTAACGCGTTCTCCACCACACCATGCGGGTCCTTCGTTTCGCCTGTCTATCAGCTATTTCTATTGATCTTTTTGCCACAGCAATCACCCGTCAGCGGGGTTGAACTGAAGAATTATTTGGAAAGTGAACGATGAAGCTCTTATGATCTTACTTAAGAGTAAGAATAATTAAGAGGAAGAATAAGAGTAAGAGCTCCATTGCTCGACGTTGATTGCGTTGGCTTTGTTATGCACCCATCCACTGCCTACCATGTCGACTCTTACGGAATTCTATCTTCCTACTTTACCATCCCATTCTTTGCATTTTGCTACCGAAACAAAGTCAGCATGTGCCGTTTTCTTTTTCAGCAATCGCGAGGTTGTTATACAGCATACGTTTGGTTCCGTACAAAAAATACATACAACACAACAGTAGCTGGCGCTTCGGCGCTTCGGAAGTATTCAGGCAGTACTTCAGAGCCTGGAACGGTACCTTGATACGCAATTTGCTAAGCTAAACGCTTCAACAGCACGAGCAGGAAGGCGAAAGTTTATGTAGCAATCACACGATCAACAGCTTCTTGAAGAATCTACCGTTTTATAAGTGCCTTCCACTGAGAAAGAACAACTGATCAGAGTCGCAGTTGCTGAGTGCACCATCCCAGATCGAAAGTAGATGCCAAGATACTGGGCAAGATCACGTGTGATCTGTGGACCTTCTTCCTAATATCCATTGTAAAAGTTCTTGGCATTTATTCAAGAAGCTTCAAGAAGTTTGTGCACTTGGCCATCCTGTATGACGATAGTGACTTTTGCACCAAAATCGTTTCCGCTATGCTTTTGTATCCTATGCGTCGCTAAAGGAGTCCTTATCTTGATTTTCGTTTGCTGTCTAGATTCCTTTATACGGGTACTTAATGGCTTGCCCATTTCGTCAAAATATTCGTCTCCGCAAGTATTACAAGATCAGTTATATCGTAACCTGTACTCATGAAATCACCGTCTCTACCACAAGGAATACAGGCTGCTACGAACCAAATAACGACGAAGAGTATCTGGTAGAATTTCATTTATCCCTTTCGATTCCTCTAGCCCTGCCCTTATTAAGCATCGCTTTATTGCTACACTTACTTCTTCGCTAATAAAGGGCAACAAAAACGAGATTTCGTTTTGGAACATCGCTCTCCTTCTAAACTTATCTCGCTGGGTTACTTTTTCGTAGCCATTTAAATGGTTATTAGCAGAGCCAAGTCACGCAATTCCCCCTTTAGTTCCCTATTTGTGCACAAAGTGGTGGCTGGTAGAAACATAATTTTCGCAATCATCCTTTTTGTATATGAGGGGTCGGAAGAGAGGAAATAGCAAGGATGTTTTCGTTATTTGGTTTTCGGTACCACTTTTTCATGTAAAACGTTAACAAGTGGAAGCCAGTTTTCTCTCTGTTTCTCCCGGGTGATTTAATGCACGCAGACTTCTCGTTAAACAATTCAAAGCATTTGTCCATATCCTCCTGCGTAGACAAAGATGGTAAAACAATCATCTATATATCTATAGTATAGTAACGACTGGGTACCGGTAATGGGACTTCCATTGTAGACATAAACGCAATAGCGAGATTTGGTGCCGCCTCTGTCCTATTGCCAACCCTCTCATTTGTGTGTAGTATTTCCCAGACTATCTAGAAATCGAGCAGTTTAGGCACTTTTTTAGGAGAACTATAAGCTGATGAATGGAGAAGCCATGCATATCTATTCTTCCTTCTTGTTCAACTAGAAGTTCGACGATGATGTGCATTGCGGAGTCATTTGATACGTTGGTGTAAACTGTGGTAACATCACAGGCCTCGATCACGTGCGTGTTGTTAGGAGATCCGTTACGTAGACGTTCTAGGAAAATTTGGATGTTCGTGAGGTGAGCTGGAATATGTTTAAGCAAATGGATAAGCATTTGGCTTCGAAACCAAGTTATTCTCTCCGTTAGCCCGTCTACACAACTGATAATTGGTCTAACCTTGTAAGATCATGGATTGGCTGACGCAAGATATGATGCAACATGTTGTTCAATCCTTGTTGTAGTGCGAAATATAGATGACTTTAATCCTGCCGCCTTTGCCACTTTGACCCATTGATTGTTTAGTTTTCGGTATTGTCTTTTGTATTCCTTTTCACATGATGGGCGATAAAGGGTAGCATCACTAAGATGTACATCCGTTATCTCAACATCTATCTAGCGAGGAATAACTCCGACTCTCCCCCTTATCACTAACTGATAGTCTAACAATCTTTGAATTTATTATTTCTGTAATTTCTGGCACGCCACATTTTTGTGCCTCTGTAAAGTTAGAGAAAAACTTTCTATCCCGGAATTGATTGAGGGTTTTGAAAATATCGTCCAAAAACGTCCGGAATTTTGTACCAACTTCGACGTTGGTGTCTTGCTATCTTAAGAACGCTCCAGGAAAAGTAGATGGTGGTAGTGCCACCACTTCTTGATTTTCTTTTCTATTTGATGTTTCTTTTTTGGCCCGATAGCCGAGGGTATCTTAAAGTTCATACAAATTGCACGCGATTCTGCGCACGGTTGCTTTAGAAGTGGGTTGTGATGGTGAAAAACTTGCGCCCAATTCTAGTAGTGAGCTCGCGTTCTCAGATATGGTCATGACTCCAAGTACAGCGACCCTAAATTTTCTTTTTGCATCATAATCTCTATTTTGACTCTATCAAAAGCGTAAAAAATTCGTTTAAGGTTTCTTAAGTCTGAAATATGTGAATTAGTCAAAATATTCTGGAACTTTCTTTGTAGGGCTTTTTTGCATTAGAGCTAATATTATTGCACATCAATATTGGGCCACCAACTATTCTCGTGCAGAGGTGATCCTCCAAACACAAAGCACATAAATCTTCGTTACACACTTCCTAATTCTCGCAAACATTTCGTTCTGCTTGCTTCGTAGTGCAGCTAGAAGCAGTTCCATTTTGTTTCCTCGTACTAGTTGGTTATCTCCTGGTTGGCCGTATATCTCGCGAAGTTGCTTTCATTTTATGAATTTTGGCACGACTAGGTGTTGAAAGTAGCGGCGGAGAAAATGGATTTGTTGCTTACTTAAGAAATTCTTTTGTCTTAGTGGCAGGACTTCTTTCACAGAGTCAAAAGTATTTTGCTGGTACACCTTGTAACAGTTCTCAGGATCGACTTTCTATTTATATCAAGACTGAATTGTAAATGTATCGTTTTTCTTAGCAATCGCGAGGTTGTTATGAAGCATACGTTTAGTTCCATGCAAGAAACACACGTGCAACACAACAGTAGCTGACGTTTCGGCAGTATTGCCTTTGTATCACTACCAATATCATCAACTATTACTTGTCATTATCCAGCAGCTGATGATCACTCTTGGACGCGGAGAGCCCCAAACAATACAAGCCTTATCAAAACTGATCACCTTCTGCTAACTTTTTATTTTCTGCCTACTATAATTTTTCACGGCAGGGTCCGATGCGAAATACAACCATAAAAGGGCTGAGATATTTTCAAAGCTCTAGACCGCAGGTGTCTGCAGTGGGAACGAACGCGCTATTACCCTTTCCGGGGGCTAACGATTTCACCACCACACCATGCGGGTCCTTCGTTTCGTGGCCTCTTAGATCTGATCTCACTGATCACATATTTGTCAAAAATGTACTCGGCGTCGGTTTTGTTACGTAATTCCGCAGCTCCCAACGGTTTACCGCCTCATCGTGGCTGGGATGTGCTCCTGGGTGTCGGACTGCGATGTACAGCGGGGAGATTTTTCCCCTGAGAGTAAACCAATACGAGGATCCACCACCGCCTTAGTATCAAGGTCGCATGGTGGCAAATCTCCCTCTGATCCACAAGGGCTGCGACTGCCTGTCGTGGCGACGACCTGGGGCAGACTTTGGCCAGGCTGTGCTCAGGATGCCAGGATACTACAATGGCTTAACCAACAAATCTCCGAAAATGGTTGATTATGCTGGGGCCTGCACAACTAGTGATGGCGAGCCGTTCAAGTATCAAGTAGGTATCAAGTATTCCACAGCTTATCAGATACTCTTTGTTCTAAAATTCGCTTTTGCCACAAAGTGAAAAAAAAATATAGTCATTGTATAAGAGGATAAAAAGGACTCATATTGGATCCAGTATCCAGGGTCTACTTTCGGAATACATCTCAAGAACTAAACATCTATAGGTTCTGTCTTATAATAACGAGAGAGAACACCGGTGAACGTGGAAAAACATTGGATTGGACCATGAAAGAATCAAAATGACGTCGACTGTGATCTTCAAAAAATGGGTAAGCAGAGCCGTTAAACGCTTAGAGCAGCTGCTCTTCCAGATGGAATCAACAATCGAACCCAAATGCAAATGCGACTACCTCTACAGATAACGAGTATAAGACAAGAAAATTAAGTACTGGGACCAGCATGACATGTGAATACGAGGTTTCTAAACAAATTTTCATATTTTTGATTATTGATGCTATTTAACCGATGGTAGCGGCGGCCAGTCATGTTAAATTTTAATAAGATCATTGTAAGATGTCTAACCGCAAAATGGTCCTGAAGTTGTTGATTTTTGCAATACGTACAGATAAGCGGTGTTCTCACTCTCTCACAGTTCGAAATTTCATGTACTTTGTAAGCCAAGCCGGGAGGAATTCGAATAAGTTAGATTTTATCGAGTTCGCTATTGTCTCGATGACGAGGACAAATGAGACGTCATTGGGCTAGCCACATGCTGCTGCCTAAGGACAGCTCATTCATTAGGCCGAACGCCTTTAATGGGATCACCATGGATTTCTTGATTAGCTGACCTCTTCGTACGTTGCCGGCCTTGCTAATGCTTTCAAATTCATTCGTCATGTTTTCTGCTTATGCTTGACGCTTTCCACCACTCAAACTGTATTCTTTGCTTAAAAGTCACCCATTCGCAAGAGTATCAGAATGTCTTCTAATCTCAAATTATCTACTTTCTACTTCGTCTTAATTCATTAATATAAGTGTGTTGTGTTTTAGACTTTATCTATTTATAAAACCAAGAAAAAAATTGGTTCAACTCTCTCTTAGAAACAACGTTTTATCTTAATACATATTTATTGCGCATTTAGGGTGCCGGAAACGAACTGATTTGAATTTAGTCCCGTGCAACACATGCATGGTTACTGGTTCGAACATGCACAGAACCAAAAATGCCCTCCGATTCACAACGGTTTGCCAAAAGCTAGGCGATGAAAGATTGGTAACGCTCCACCAGAGCTTTCACAGAATTCCGAGGAGTATTAAACGTATTAAACGATATTAATAAAGAAGATAGAGTGCTCGACTTAGGCACAATTCCGAAGACGTTTGTGGATTATGCATGAAAGACAATGAACGGAATGAAGAAGGTGCTATAAACAAAAAGATAGTGCATTTCGACGGAATTTCCAGAAAACTCATATCTAGGGCTTATAGGTTGCATACTGCTCGCGAGTAAGAGGAACTAGGAATGTGTTGAAAAAGCGATAGATTAATGGTCGATAGGACGTGACATAAATATAAGGGGAGGTTTTCAAGAAGGGTGCACAGCTCGTACAAGGGGCACGACACATTTCACATGTAATCCTGTTAACGACCAGGCAGGCAGGTATTGAGACAACATTCATTTTTCACCGGCACTTACCGAAACCGATCGGTGAGCTTTGCTTGACAAGGGGACACCTGTAGCATCCCCTCTAGCGCAAACTCTTTATTTCCATTGTTTTTCGGTTAAAAAACATTAACCACCGTCTGTTCAAAGCCGTTTTTCTTTGGTATCGGTTTATTTTTCGCTAGGCATTGGGGCAACAATCCTGAAATTCTTTTTGTCTTCGGTTATACCGCTGAAGGATGAATCCAGCAGCACATCACACTTCTGCATTCAAGTGCAACCCCGGACACGATAAGCGAAAACCACTGCCATGACGAAAAACATAAATTTCATGAAGACATAAGATGGAGAAATCTTGAAACATTTTTTTTAAAAAATGACCTATTATAATATATTGTGTGTATTCCAGTATTTCTTTCGTTCGATTCTCTTCCTCGCAACCATTATTCACGGTCTTATTTGCCTCTGAGTTCAGTTGATGCCTGAAGATTTTGGTCATCTTTGGTAATGTTGTTGACTGCAGACCGTGTCGATCATTGAGTAAATTCGCTTTTCCTCTGTTTTTCACTACTGCGATCGCCTGTTTACTATTTCGGTGTTCTGTTTCGCATTACTCAAGTTACTGCTGTCCTTTCACTTTCTCAGCAACCGTAACTGCAGTAGCGTTGTATCATGGATCTTGTGGAAGAATCTCTAGTGATCACAAGTGAGGAATAGTGAACTAGAAAACCTACTTCCATCATTTGAAATTATTGACTCCATTTTACCAATGTTGTTTTCGCGCACTGTTCTATTTGAGTTTTGTATAGTTACACGTGCCACTTTTTTGCTTATCTAACCAAACAAAGTCGTTTTCAAAAAGATTTCAAGAGACTCACCCGAAAAGTAAAACTAAATTTATACCAATAAGCGCTGACGTCTCGGAATAACAAAGGTCTCAAGACGGAAGATCTACCTCCGATTAACCTAGCAGCCAGGGGAATCTCCACGTAGTGTTTTGTCGGGGCTGTACAAAAAGATAACTCTTTCTGCAAAATACGACCAGGACAAGCAAGGACCTTGATTGGTGTGGCGGATAGCCACTAAAAGTAATTCCGGGTTCGAAGTCCACCTGACGCTCCGAGTTTTGCTCACATCTCAGCATCCTCACGTTTGCCTCTCTGTGATACCTAGATCCTTTCAAATTGATGAACAAGCACAAATTACATTATTACTGGATTTGTTCCATAAATATTGACGTTCCGTGGGATTCCCTGGCATTCTAATAACCTAAAGCGGTAGTGTGATTATGTACATTATTGGATTAGTTTTCTTCGTAATTCCGCTTTTAACTTTGAAAGCTAAGTTTCATTTACATCACTAATTTTATAGCTATTTGGAATTTAATGGCTTTCCTTTAAAAGTTCTGTAAATTTCAATAGTTCCCACTTCAGTGCAACTCTGACAGTTCTCCACCGGATGGAGATTTGCCGCTTCTTTCCGAAACAACAGCTAATCTGAACTGTAGCTTACTATTAACTAAGATTTTTGATGGGAACTTCAAACAACTCCTGAATGTCATGGATTTTCGTGCAGTAGATGGGCATTTTTTATGCATCCTCGTTTGACATCTTGTTGTTGTCCTCGCACTGTTTTACCATAGTGAAATAGTGAATAGCACCGTTTCCTACAGAGAACAATTTACTGCTTAGAACTTACTGAGAGACACGCGAAACGAAGGACATCATACTTCCATTAGTTTGATTTGCTTCCCTCTACTAGATTATTTGCTGCTAATGTTGGTTCCGTAAAAGCATACAGATTTGGTGATCAAATTTGATATGCTTGCGACCTTGCAATTCAATCTCAATTTGCCTAGCAGAGAGGGCACTCCGGCCTAACGTCCACATTCCTCCATTGTTGGAAGGTTTGTTCGAGAATTCCTTGGTCGCATGAGAGTTCTTTTTGTCCAATAAAACATTGAAAGCCATATAGTCTGAGTATTTTCTTAGAAAACAAATGAATAATTCCTAGCACACTTCACTGTCACACTGGAAATTTCACTAGGTTTTATACGACCGCTTGTTTTACCGTGCTTAATGATCTTGCATACATCAAAAATCTAAGCTTTAGCCTAACAGTACACGAGCTGAACACCTTCCGAAGAGGCTCTCTGTGTTATTTTTCCGTCAAGTTTAGAATTTTACTACTAAAGCATAAGAAAGTTAAGAAGGGCTTTTTTGCCTCCGAACATAGGTTAGCTTAAGTGAATAGTCTATATTTACATCAATAATCGTGTTGTATGTCCGTTAACTATTTTAGTTTACGCAATAATTCACCCAAAAAATAGACCTAATATGTCCTTATACATTTCAGTTGTATTAGTGTTCAATACATTTTCTTAGTTACTTTTGTGGTCCACCTGTCTAGTATTTAGTTTTGTAATACTGCCTGTTGAACTTCCCCTAACAATAAAAAGAACTACTAAGAAGGTCCTCTTCGGCATCTATCAAAGGAACCGATTGTTGTCAAGGTCTTATGGCCGTGGCTGACCTATTTCGTCGTACATCTAAACCCTCATTAACAAAACAGAGATACCCGATCTACGATGGCAGACCCGTGATGGTGTCGAATGTGGCAGATCAGTCCAAATCTCGATCTGAGAGATTTACGTCGTGGCATGAATGCCGTTGAAACGTCTCCAATTAGCGCTGTCAATTTAAAAGCGAACATAAAGAAGAGATTCACCATCTTGACAAACGAATTGGTCCTGTTGTGGATCCGCAATGGCCCTCGTCTTCACGCTTGTGTCCATTCATGACCTCAGTCATCTCGTCGCATGCTTCGGCTGCAAATTGAGATCGAGTAATAAACCGACTCCGTGCTTCGCATTTCCCTATTCGTCTATTTGCTCTTCAGGCGCTGATAAAACAGACAAAGTCGACATGCAAACCAAGTAAAAGCGATTGCAATAGTGGATTTCGTTTGAGCAAAGGATTCCAAAAAAAGTGCTTTAAGCAGTCAAATACATCCATCCCATGATGGAAAACCGAACAGCAATCTCGCAGGGTTCAAATAGGTACTTTCAACTACACTATGTGCACACTACACACAAGACTACACACTACACAAGCCTATCGATGACGAAGCCGAGGCAGCTGGAGAGGTCTTTCTGGAAACTCCGACGACAGTGCTCCTGCCCTTGTGTCTTCCCTGAGAAGTTCATCCACCCATGATGTGGCAGCTGGTTAATGAATGCCGTAAAAAATTGCCAAGCCCGAAAACACATCGATTGCAGAAGGTGCTGGAATAAAGAAGATATTGGGACGATTACAAATACTAGCAGCAAACCGAACACATCTACCTCCCAAAATCTAACACGGAATATTTTTCAGACATTCATTTACGGAAGCTTATTTTAATAGTTCGTGTCACTCGACCTTCTCGTCGTTGTTTATTCTGCCGTGGGTTACGCGCCAAATGTCAAAAGATAGAAGACCCTGCTCAGTGTTTGCTGAACAAATATCCTGCTCTTCCGAAGCATTTGCACACTCATGTTCTCGTTAGATCACCAGAATTTGATCTTTCCCACGGAAAAATAGCTTTATCCAAATATTTATACTAATATTAGTATTATTTCACTGAACCGACTTCCAATTAGTTCCACTTAGCTCCGCGCGAGTACTGCTTTACATTGTACAGCTTAGATGAGGTTGTTTAAAAAAAAAACTTTATATTTGGCTAACGTCTCGACATTTCCGTCTTCTGAGCGGTGCTCCACTCTAGAAGACTCGACTCGATACGGGTACGAAGATACACCTCGCAAGGGCACAGGGCCGTGTACCATCGACTCAGATCAACCGGCTCTGAACGAAGATGAGGAGGTCCAAACGTTAACCGAGCAAAGATTTTTTTTTCAACCATCTCGTGCAACCTTAACAGTCTGGAAAAATATATTGTTAGTATCATTATCAGTAATGTTAACGTGATCATTACAACTTCTGAACTGCTGTGCGAACAAAAATTTTCGGTCGAGAAGGGTTTACAAATGAAATATTGTTTTTGATGATAACTTACTTAAAATGAGGATGTGTGGTGCAGTTCTAGACAAATGCTATGTACAGTGCTTCAAAATTTAGAATTTCCAGTGTCATTTTCTATTTTATATTGTAAATGGATCTTATTTGGATCTCGCGAAGCACAGTGGTTAGAGATGCGGGCAGTACATACATGGTTGATGGTCAGAATGAGTGTCCCTGCCAAACTAAGCCTTCTATCACTTCGTAGTCGGCAAATTCGTGGTAAACTTGTTTAAGACAATAAAAGCGTAATAAATTGGTGCGTTGGTCATCCATACTTAGTGGTATTGGACATATGACGCTTCCCTCAAGGACTAATCGACGCCGAATGCTTCTACGCTCTATTTCTTTGTGATTTTTCCTGCATCTTTGTATAAATATGCATACAAATATCTGTGCACAAAAAGGATTATACTTGGTTTTTATATAGTTGTTTCAAAGTGAACTACGTTATAGTGAGCACACTAGAGATTACACAATTTGGCAAAATTTTCTGCTAAATGAGAATCCTACCTAAATCATGCGGTTGCGTTGGCCTATTTTTAGACGTATGGCATAACTCGACCTATTGTTAAGTCCAAATATCTTTGTAAAATTTTACATATACCATTTAGGTGCACAGAAAATAGGGTAAGCAGCCATATCATAGCCATCCTAATGCATCCTGCATAATTTTCAAAGGAGAATAAACTAAAGAACGTGCTCACAAATTTCTGTTCCTTCTTCCCGAAAAAGCAGCAAAGCTTTACAAACTCGAAGTGAGATATACACAGCATGCCGAGAGGATGCAGCTGACGTTTTAACGAAACGGAAGTGCCTCAGCCGTTCTCGTGAAAGAAACATTCACATCGGCAACGGGCAGAATTCTATGTGGTCATTTATGCCCAACAAAGAACAAATCCTTGCTTCAGTTGAACGTGGCCGACAATGCAAGCGAATTTAAAACTTAAGGAAAAACTTGTTATTAAACAGTAAACCGTCTCAAAACTATTTGTACATTTGTACAGCTTGAGATGTCACGAATGCTTGCCACTTAGTAGCAATCTATCTACCTCGGCTTTGAATCGGCCGAAACCAAGTGTTTTCATTGCCTAATTAGCAAGAAAATAATGCACAATATATTTTTAATATCTTAATATTGTGTAATATTATGTATTGTATCATATCGTGTAAATTTTAATACTGTAACCGATAATACTGTGTGGAGGGAGCGGATTGCACAGTGGTAGTGATGCTCGTCATCACGAGCATGCTGCTAATTCGATTTCGCTCCAGACCAACCAAGCCTCTCATCCCTCCGGGGTCGGAAGATTGGTAGTGGGCTTGTCAGGGAAAAAAATCGCTCTCTGCAATCCAAGTGAGAACGCTCCAGCCCAGCTATCTCAGGACTCCAGAGAGGATTGTTCGACGAGTATTCTACCACATTCAAGGTGAAATGAAAATCATCAAGCAGCAACCAAAGCCACACGAAAAGTTGGAAGATCTTCGTGGACAATGGATGCGAGGAAGCGAATCGAATGTGAGAAGTGCTGGGATCTGCGGAGTAAACGTGGGGATGGGTCAAAATAAAATAAAATAATAAAATAAATAAAAATACTGTGTGGTATATAAAATTTACTGCTTTTGCTGTTCAGACTCCAAACTTGAGCATTTGCAAGATAGCATATAAATAATACAACAATAAAAACAGAATGAGGGTGATAAATGTAAGCGGGCATATGGAGAAAATTTAAGGGGGTTCTTTAATACATCAATGATACAGTGCGATAATACCTGAGTTACGATGAGCGCATCTCTTATATTCAGAGGAGGGCTCCGTAGAAAAGATCTCGACGGCATGAATGGTTTCACAAGCTGGTAGCGACTTCTATATGTGTAAGGTATTTCAGTGAGTGCGACTGTTCTTAGACCGCGCTGCTGCAAACATGCAGGTGTAAACGTACAGAGACACTGCTGAGCGCGTTTCAGCTAGATGAGAAGAAACTACGTGGAGGAGCTTTTACTAGGTGTTTTGTAACTAATTTTAAAAAAATATAAGATAACGTAGATAGAAAATTCTCCGTTTTGCAAACATTGGAATTATATAACTCTATGCCTACGTCTCCACATGGACACTTGCTTGGATAGCTCGTCTTTGCGAGTACAGCGGGCCCATCGAACGTGGCCTTCGTGAACTTGTTGACTACCCAATCTAATCCGTTAAATTTCGAGTTTTTTAATCATCCTCCACTTATTTCTTTCTTGTGCAATGGTCGTCCATGGTGATGGTCTGCTTTGAACACAGTGACGTCCGCCGGAGGCATTCTTCGAACAACGCGTCATTTAAATCTGGGAATTCAGATGGTTGACATGAGCCACGAACACGTCCGCCTAAAATGTAGGTCGATGCTCCAGGAGACACTTAGATGCTCTTAGAATTCATTTCATGGTTTTTCAGAGCAACTGCCATTTAACCTCGCCATTAATAATCAATGGGTTAGTAGATTATTAAGCTAACACGAGGTTAATGAAAAGGTTTATTCGGTTAACGTTTCGACGTCTTCTTCTTTCTCATAGCTCACAATTCGACTCGATAGTCCACGGTCGTTTGCCCTCTCGATGTAGTATCTTCGCCTTCGTATCCAGTCGAATCGTCTTCAGTAGAGCGGGCCAAGGTGAGGGAAGCGGGAAGAACGCTACAGGATGAGGTTACCTTATTTGAGTGGTTATCTACTGAAGAATATTCGAGTCGATACAAAGACGAAGACACTACATCAAGATGACGAACGACTGTGGTCCATCGACTCGGATCATCAGCTCTGAGAAAGATGAAGACGTCGAAACCTTAGTCGAATCAAAATTTTAATTATTTCATAGTCTTTTCGTTAATCTGTCATTTATCCTATGAACGGCCCATGTGTGTTTTAAAATCGATGTGTATTCTCCTGGTTCTCTATGATTGGACACGCTTCGAAGATCTGAACAGCGCATTTCCGCCAGACGTAATGTGCGCCCATTAAATTTCAGAAAACATCTTTCGAGCGCAATGTGCGTTGTGCGCAGTTTTCATAATGGTCGGAGTATCACTTCAAGCCGCTTTCGAATAACAACGCGCTGAGAGGACCGTTGGGTGAGCACAGAGAAACACGACCGTTATCTGGCGATACCCTTGAGAGACCCTAGCGTAACATATAATACTTCTCTTCTTCTGTAGAACTAGTACATAATATCATTCTCCATGTTCACTAAGCGCCTAGGGTATACGCACAAGGTGGCTTCCGTATTCAGAGAATCATTCACTTCAACCAGTTCACTTTCGCACTATTGGTTTTCATGAACGTTCTCTATAGGATTCAGATATCAGCAAAACAGTTCAAAAACATAGTTTAACTACTGCATGTAAATGCTTTGTCAGACTATTGAGATAACACAATATTGTTATGAAACCATGCATAAATACTGCATATAGCACCGTTTGGGTAAAAAAGGTAGGTGAGGGAACGTAAAGCAAGGGATTCGATTGATGAAGTGAATAAATAACACGTGAGCTCCAGGAAAGGGAAATCGCGGGTTCGACGCTCACTAAATGGTTTGAACCGATTCTTCCTTGACTTAGAAGTTCAACGGATGGATGATCAGGCAGTTTTTGTGAAAATGGCAATGGATCATCGAACAAAATCCTCATGACTCACTAATTATTTGTATTTGATGAATACACTTGGCATGTTATTCAAAAAATGCACCGAATTGGAGTTTGCCTCAGCCTAATGTTGTAGAACGAAAATGACAAAATCATTGTTTAACGAAATGAACACCAATTGTGAGCTGCTGCCTACTTATGGAAATTTTTTTGCCATTAAAGACCAATGCTACCTTTTCTGTTCTCGCGTTCTGTTTTTGTACGTAGTCCTTCAGCGGGAAGGCATTAAGTATTCTTAGGAAGCTTCTCTCCGTCCTCTTTTGTATGCGTCTCATTTCTGGGTTGGCTCTCGTCGACTCACTTCTGACACCATTGCTTCTCATTTATTCAACAAAATGTTGCTTTCTGTAAAAGATTTCTTCCGTATTCTTGTTTTAAAAGGCTTAAGGAAGCGTAGCCCTTGCACGAATCGGTCCATAAGTTTGCATTGCAAAACAGCTTTTCATTGTATCCTCAATGAGACATCCTACTTTGTGCTCGTACCTCCATACTGAATTATAAGCGAACTTCGTTTCCTTTTTTTGGTTCAAGTATTTAAGACCCTCAGTAAAGTCGAGTCTTTTCGTGTCGGTGTATTTTCTGAGGAATCGAACAATTTCATTTTGGCTCCATATCTTCTGAAAATCCTTTTTTAAACAACGTTTCTCACTTTCTCTGACATCTACTTAAAATTTTTGCGAACTTATCTTTAATATAATGTTGCAAGTGACGGGTGGGCTTGCACATAAGTGCTCAGACATTACTAACGGTTGGTGAGCCCAAATGAAGATGAGAAGTCAATTCCAGTACTAATTATAGGTATCATTTGGATAAATACTATAGAGATGATTCATGGGTTATGCGTGCTAGCAACATTCGTCATCATCACTCACTTTGCTAACCCTCAATGATAGATGAGTTCGATAGAGACTAATGGGTGGACTAACAAACCCCTTTTTGGACTTTTACCTTATTCGGTGTTCTCAATCTTCTAGTTCAAGCTTCAAGCTTGCACCACACAAAAAGAGCATAAGATACACAAGTCCGTCTATTATACCGCAGAAACGAGGTGAAAGCCGAATTTCAAATTTAAATCTCTTCTGACAAGGAATCCATCAGAGCAGTGATAACTGTTGATATTCCCATCATACTGTAGCATAAGTTTACAATCCTCAACATTATTCTATGTAGTAATATTTCGAAACCGACTTTCGTTGAGCCTCGGTGTCACTAATCAATATGTATTCTTTCTTTGATGAGCTTACACGAGGTTGATAATGATATTTATTTTCGGCTAACGTTTCGACGTCTTCGTCTTCCTCAGAGCCGATGATCAGAGTCGATGGTCCATGCTTGTCTTCGTATTTTTGTTGAGCAAACGCGAGGTGTTACTATTCTTTGTTCACGATTAAGCTGACGTTTCGGCGGATTTCGTCTTCTTCAGAGCCTGGAAAGGTCAAGTTGATAGCAATCCACTCGGCCAGACGCCTCCATAACCAAACAAAGAAACTCTAAACCAAGATTTCAATCACTTTGAACACAGCTTTGCACACTCACCGCTTTCTATGAGGTTTCCACTAAGTATGTCACGTAGAGACCAACCGCACAGAAATCACATGGAAGTATAATGTGCCCCTCACATCAGAAAAGCAGTTTTATATACTGCCCTATATCACGCGTGATAATGAGGCATTCTTCCCTGCGGTTCATTTTCGGATTTCTGGAATTAATCCAGAGTGCCTCGAGAGTTTTTCGCGCCTGTGTTCTTGATTCGCGTGCGAGGATCGTGACACATACTTCGAAGTCGTCCCCGTTATGTCTCTGGGTCCGTGCCTAGTCCATGCTTGTTATTCGCCTCGACGTGGCAGCTTCGTGTGTGTGTGCGTGTGTGTCGAGCCAGGTCTTCCCCAGTGAGCCATCTCCTCGAATGAGGCATCCTCACTCAGTGATGCCCTTTTATACACGATGCTGATGGTGGATATAATGATAATGTCCGGTGATAACAACTTGTTTTTTTCCTGGCATACATCATTGCGCACATCGTGTAGAAGTCGGTGTTATTATCAGCTAGCACAAAGCGTAGTAATATTTCGAAACCGACTTTCCTTGACCTCAGTATCACTAATCAATATGCATTCTTTCTTTGATGAGCTTACACGAGGTTGATAATGATACTTATTTTCGGCTCATTCGAGGAGATGGCTCACCGAAGAAGACCTAACTCGACACAAAGGCGAAGGTGCCACGTCGAGGCGAATAACAATCATGGACCATCGACTCGGATCATCGGCTCTGAGGAAGACGAAGACGTCGAAACGTTAGCCGAAAAAAATATCATTATCAACCTCGTGTAAGCTCATCAAAGAAAGAATACATATTATTCTACGTGTTACTTTCTCCGGCCGTTGTTTCTGAGATCATTTCGAGAAGTTGGTGGTGTTACCATCTGTATAGAATTCGGTGATGTTAGTGTGTTTATATCAGAGAAAGCTCTGAGTTGAGAAAGAGATATTTGCTTCTAAAAACGATGAGTGGCCTCCATAAACTTTTTAATTGCCAATTCCAAGCCTTTAAATTGCAGCCATTTTAATTACATTCGTTTTGTTGATGTGAGAGTACTTCACATCGGTTGACCTCAAGTTCACTTTCCACTACTGTAATATAGATTGGAAAATAATGGATGGAACGATGGTCATTCTAAGACTTCTAAACCGCACTGAAAAAAATAACGTATAACCTGTTCTCGCCTTTTCTTTTTTTTTTCTTGTTTTCTTTCCTTTTTCAGCATTATTTTAAAGCTAATATGCTTACATTACCAATTTCCAAAAACTCCATAGTGTGGGGCTGAGCTCGATTTCCGCTAGACTGCACATTGTTTTTTGTCTAAATCATCTACACTTGTGACCTTACATAGCCATATAAACGCGTTCTCAGGTCGTCACTAGCAATTGTTTGTGACACGGATGGATATTTACAACCAGATTTATTTTATGGTAGACGCAATTCTTGAAACTGATTGACTCATAATAGTACATGGCAGTTCTTCTCTTCTTGAACCTAAAGCATGGGCATCTAGCCGTGCTAAATCATTCAGGAGTGATATTAGCTTTACAAAAGAGCAAGGAAAACAGTAGTGAAGTTTAGAGCGAGTTACAAAACGGGGTTGTTAACTTTTGAAGTCATCAATTGACTTGTGTGTACACCGGAAAAATATCTATTCATTTCTTTCGAGACAGAAAATTGTTCCATATTTTTCAAATTATTTTTACTGCTTTTGGCGGCACACATCCAGACAAAATTTTCCGGGCTCTAACGTGAGGGCTGTATCATAGGTAATTTCTTTAGCTCTCTGGGAGTATACGTAGAGTTTTTTTTTGCTGGAAATGACCTTGGATCGCTTCCCATAAATCTGGCGCCTTCTACGTAAATCTATTGCTTACTAGATTTCACCTTACTAAGGGCTTTGAGCAGAATACAATCCACACACAAGTGAGCACACCCAAGAACACATGCTTAAACACTGCTAGGATACAGAAAGTATGAACTAGTCCGACGCAAAAAAATACCGAAAATCCATCTATCTATTCCACTTGCGTAAGAAGTAGGTCTCCTTTGGTCAGGATTTAACATCCATCTGGGGCGCAATATGTAATCTCATGATTAGCCGAGTTGAGTTCTGGGACACGACTATGATCCGTGTTCACCAAATAGGAATGAGATGGCACTTTTTTTGAGCAATTACCCCGCTTTATTGTCCGCCGAATGAGTAACGCATGTAGTTGTAAGCATTCAAAGGTTGTTAAGAAGAAATTTATCGCAGATTTACTAGCACGTATCGTTTGGCCAAGTATTCCATTTTTCTAGATGAAACGAGATAATGCAGCGCTACGAAGTACCATTTGAAATTGAAGAGCCTTAGATTGACCAGGTTTCGATAGGAAGCCTTCAACGCATTCAATTAAAGCAGGCGATAAATTATATCGCACGAACTATCTGTTGAGCTAATGCGAGCTTGTTGTCATCTGTTACTGAATCACGATGGCTGACGATAAAAACAAGAAAAAACCTCTCTGACATCATTCCCATATCACCCCAATAAGGATAGTTCCTAAGACATGAATGAATTGAAATGCCAAGACTTATTGAAAGCCGGTCTTCTGAGTTATTAGCCTATAAATTGTTTCAAAACCCACACAGCAAACTGCCTAGACTATTGGTTGGTCACTCACCGCAACTAGTCCTTGGGATGGACACTTCATTTCTGCTCGCCCGAAAGGAGGTGGCCACCCCACGTCTTCGCGAGTAGAAGACGGGGGCGGGCTTCGCAACCACGCTGCCGCTCAATTTTCGTGGCCGGGGCGCGCACCATTTGCGTGCCGGCTGCGTAACCGGCGTCCGTCCAGGTGTGTTGATGTAGTGGCTCTCGACCTGCACTCATTAGCCTAAACCGCTCCGTGTTTGCCTTCGAGCCTCTGCTTGTTGCAGTCCCCAATGTACTATCGTCTATTTTAGCAAATGTTTCAGAAGGAAAGAGAAAACCGCCTGTACTTTGACTATTGCAACTGTGCCCTGTGAGGCATCAGCTAGCAAGCGCCTCGTCAAGTGTAACTGTTATTTCCTCATGTCATAATCTTAGTTATGTTCATGAATTTGTAGTCTACTACATATTGGCTCTGTAATCGCTGTATACGACCAATAGTCGTGTGTTCAAGCTGCCAACAAATTCTTGATTGGTCACTAATACCCACTTTCAGGGGGAAAATATACTCACATGAACTCTACTTGCCTACCTTGACGCCGAAGAGAATCTTCAGCAAAAATCTCTTGCAATTCCTCAATTTAAGTTCTAACCACTTTTATCGAGTCTTAGGGACGAATATTAACACTTCGTTCATAGCTGACGTGTCTTCATTTCTACGGCACCCATTTTCATTCCGCTTTCTCACTCATTATGGAAGCTCCTTTTGACGAAATCTGACACTCACACAGCCACAGACAGCGGCGCGGATGCCGGTGAGGTTTCCTATGAACTGTCCGCAATCACGAACATCTTCAAAAAGCAGGAATTCCCAGTGGGCTTTTCGGAAGAATAGCTTGTGTAGCCTAACGTTCAAAGAGCTTTCTGGATGCATGTGCTCGTTATTTTTCTCGTAGAATGGCTGTTCTGTACTCGAACCAAATATCGTATTTCACAAGCCAAATTTGTCCATCACATTCACCTTAAACGTGTGTCGTTATATGGCGCTACAATTCATGAGGTCGCAGATAGTTTTGCTAGGTTGTTTTTGCTCTATTTGTTCTACATGTCTATCATGTGTGACAATATTGCCCTCCGACCCTATTCGTTTCCATCCGTGTCATTTGTTCGCGTGTCCTTTCTTCGTCTATCCGTTTTGCCGATTTAAAACTTGGTTTTGTGACAAACTACACACGTTAAGCCATTAGAAACAGATAACTTCCGCTCTTAGATCACTAGGCATATTTGTTTATGTGAATGTTTTTCCAGACAACCAAAAACTAACAAGACATCTAACCTATTCGGTTGTCAGGGTAGTTGTCTTCACCGATTGTTGAACAGATTGGAATCCTTAAAATCTCTCTAGCAAAACCATAATCCACTAGTTTCCTTTCCAGAACATTCTTCTGCTTCTTATTCTTGTTTAGAATTTGGATAAACTTCTTGCTTAGAGTTTTACTTGCTATCATTAAGTTGCTGGATGTTCTAGGTAACTAAACGGATATAACGAAAAGCAAAAAGTATTAGACTACCATGCCATTACCTATATGGCTTCTAGACAAGGTAATGGGACAATAGGTTAAGGCAAAAGTTATAGCGTAGAAAGTAAAATTGGTTAGCCAGCTATAATTACTTTGTTGTAGGTGCACTTTTAGGTCATGGCACATGGAGGATTATGTTCCTGGTATAAAAAGAACGTTGTTTGTTTTCTTCTTTACGTGAATGCCACAATGATATATTATAAGCTTAATCGTCCATATCTATATTGTACGAACAGGTAGAAACGAGTAGTAGTCGTGACAGGAAACGATTAATAGGAATAACGAGCTTTTCATGGTTATCTCCCAGGTGGGTTAGTGTTCGAGTCGGTTTCTTTCACAAACGAGATGTTTTCTGTTTGAACAGCAAGCACTTGACAAGGCCATTGTGCGTCCGTACGTGTGCCATGAGGATCGATTCGAACCGTGTCGGTGGAGAACTCCCACTTCTGTCGCCATGCATTTTCAAGCATCAGCACTTATGATAGCTAATACGAGATTGTTACCAAACATCTATTCGGCTAGCGTTTCCACGTCCTCGTTTTCCTCAGAGCCGATGATCCGAGTCGATGGTCCACAGTACCACATCGTGAGGACGAACGACTGTAGAGGATCGACACGGACCATCGGCTCTGAGGAAAACGAGGACGTGGAAACGCTAGCCGAATAGATGTTCGGTAAAAACATTATGTTAGCTTATCAATGACACGTTGATTAGTCATACCGAGTTTAAGTGGAAGTCAATTTACAACAGCATTGGTCATAAGGGTTTTCGTGAGTGCACCTCGTCGACGACTTCAGGAAGGTGGGACGGCGTGGAGGACCCGTGGTCGACGGCGATCGTTGGCATTTCGGGCATTTCGACGGAGGGCAAGAGGAGGGCGGTCCGCGACTATTGCGCAACGCTCTGGCCGGCCATTCGTGATGTTTTGTCTTCTCCCATCTTGCACTCTCCCCTCCCCCACACTCAAGTGGTATCAGCGTTCGCTTTCGTTCTCGTTCGAATACTCAAAGCACCAGGTGAACTGGTGTATTACTGTCCGCTGTGATTTTCCATCCTCCTAATCTAATACTCTGACTTGGAGCTTAATCAGCTAGAGTAAGTCCCATTACCCTCGCAATTTTCTCCCCTTTATTTCCTTTTATTTCTACATAGTGCTTCCACTAGCGTAGGTATGTGTTCTGAGCCACTGAGTCACTCTTGCTTAGAATTTCGTCACAGTATATCGTTGTGTCCTTTCCTTCCAAATTTTCGTATTCCTGAGGGAAAAGCTCTCTCGTTTTGATTTTTCCATTAAGCTGTCCCCGCATGCGTGTTGAATCAGCTCGATTTGGGGTGCTCGTCGTCGAAATATCGTTTAGTGTTCAGATTTGCTTATACAGGATTTTCTCTTTAGCTTCCTTGCTTTCAATGTTTGACACTTTGTCTTTGTAGTTTTAAAAAGATCTTTGAAATGGTTATTTTGTTATTTGTTGTTGCTCTACATTTGTTAATGGAATTGGAAAAAGAATGCTTTTATTGTCATGGTTGTACGCGCTCGGAGAAATTAAGAAGGAAAGAAAGTGACCTTGCTCTGTTACAACGTGGACGCTGTCTAAATTTAACGCTATTAACCCAGCTACGTATTTCTAGGACTGCGCACCTTCCTTTTCGGGATCTTTGAAGGCTTTTAAGTAGTAATCGTTTCACCCTGATTGGAGTGTGAACATTTGTTATTGTTCTGAACAAAACGCCAGAAATAGATGAGAAAGAGCCTAGTTTTTAGTGAAAATACCTACATAGACGCTTGGACGGCCCGTCTCCACTGGTTGTGCGGGCTCCAGCATGACTTCTATTTTTCGGAGTTTTGCTGTCTTAGCCACTGTGTTTCCATATAGTCCCGAGGTTAACCTGGCCAAAGGCTGCCCCATTTAGTAGAGATATGTTTAAGAATGCTAATGAAAACGCAGGTTATTACGTTTCTATTACGCTCATTTTCAGGGATATATAGGTGTGCGTTTTTTAACTGAAATTTTTGTGACGACCGCTGCTGGTAGCCTCATTACTAAAATAAATACTGAGTAATATTATCGAATTTTGCTATTGTCCCCGTCACATTAGGCACTTTGTAGTTATCAGTGGCAGAATGAAGTAATTCCAATGCCTGGTTTGAGTTTTCATATGGCCCTCTTTCTAGATTTCCCTTAGTATTCCTTTTGAATTTGGGACTTATGTGATTCTTTCACAGTCATTGTCAGGCATGCTCATGCCATAATGCTGTTTTATTGGACGTCGAGACGTTCAGTGTCACTACATGGCCATCTGCCATATCTTCGAGCAATGCAGTAAAATCCGATCTCTAGGCAAAGATCTCGTAAATTTTATATTGCCGAAACACTGTGACACATTGCCATAAGATACTGCGATGAAGCGTGAACCAGTTATTATGCCTTGCTTTCTCTGCACCTAGTGCTCTTCTTTTTAGCGTCATCTCCGACCTGCAGGTTGTACTGTTGATATGAGAAGCATGGCGATGGAAGGTTTTCCTCACTGCGTTAAACTGCTACGATTTGGACTTTATGTTCTTTTTTGTTCTTCACCTACCTTTCCAACTACATTGACCGGTGTTTAAAAGTGATTTATTAAGTGTCATAATCGAGGGTTGCCGTTCTGTCATACATGTGCTGGTGATTCACAGACTTCCGCCCACTCATGTTCTGTCCAGCACGCAACGTGTCATTCCCATTTTAATCACTCATCGTTAGTTCAATCGTCGAACCGGCATGTTTTGACAGCACATATCCCGTCATTGTCGATTTCACAAGATTCGAACTCATTTGCCATGGTCCGACACTCTGTGATCGCATTCTTTGTCCTGGCCAACCCAGTTTGCGATCTCTCGCGATCGACCATCTGTCGCCGTAAGTTAGGGGCACTGAGACCGATGAGAGCAAGAGTCAGCGTCGATCGCTAAGTTGTCACCATTCTTTTAGATTTATTACAGTCTAATTTCTCTAGTGCATTCAGCGTATGCTTTCGCTTCATCATTGTACCTGAGTTCTAGATGTTCGCTTGCTTGTACGATTGTACGGTTAAGAAAGCCACTGTTTTCCTTCGGTTTTTCACGTGTCGTATCTCATTCATATAGGACGCTTTTTGAATGGAACGCTTGAAACGCACCTCCTAGTCTCGCCGTTTGTTTCATTCTTCTCTTTCGTCGCGCAGGTTCACCGAACAGTCTCGTGCCATGCACAGATTTTCTTTATGGATTTCGAGTCTGGCGTTATGTGTTTCTCTTCTGCGATACTAATCTGTAACCTCTAGTCGAATATGAAAGATCTCTTCCTTCGCGGACAGGCCATTCATCATGCATATTTGAACTTCTCACTAAGCAGCTGCTTCCTGATAAGTGCGACTTGTCGTTATACGAGTTTGTATGTTGAAACTTACGCGCTATGCTTAACGGGATATCTCATTATTGCTCTTAAAACGTTGTTATTTTTAGAAACAAGTTTAGAATTTGTGAAATTTATGGCCAAGAACGTCATTGAGAAGTCGAAAATTTGATCAAAGTCGCCATTATGGCTCAGTTCCATAGTTTATGCCCTAGTCCTTTCCTGAGAAGGGATAATTAATAGTTAACTTCTTTAATTGTGGTCTGCGCATGTTTTTCTACATGTACTTTTTTCCATTGGACGTTATTTTTGATCGGTGAGTAACAGTGTCCAGTTGCGCTCAATTCAACGATTTTGTGTTTTAACGAGGTTAATAGTGAAACGTGTGCTATGCACGTCGTCCGTCCAATCAAACTAACCATCGTTTATTTAATGATTTCTGAATGAAAAGACAACATAGGTTTTGATATATAGTTTTATCCCTTGTTTCAAGGTGAATTCCTCTGGTACAAGCAAAAATCACGAAAGTGGTATTATTAGACGGGCGCCGGTCATTCGAGACAGTATGAATTGCTTTCAATTCATTCCTGAAACAATTGCGTCATTTAGCCCGAAGACCTGAACTTGATTTATTGAAGCAAAAACAACTGGAATCTGCAGAACGTTAACGACACGATGATTTGTTTGTTCGACCATCAAAAGATTCCGATTTTATAGGGCCTACAAGCCGTTTTTACCTTTTTTTTGGTCAGTTTCTCATATTTCTAGTGGCGAAGCAATTAAACGAACGGGTTTCGTCGAGCAGGAAACAATTTTCTACTCTAAGGTATCGTCGACGTTCGCGGGTGCTGCAGGTCCACAAAAATTTGGAAGCTTCACTTTCGATTCGAGTTCTTTTGGATGTTTGCTTTTTAAGCATTCGGAATCAAAATAATCTTGTTGGAAAATTGCGTGACATTAGATGGAGAACGCAGAGCGCTCCGATATAAGAATATGAGGTTGGTTAGGTTCTTAACTATTCCAGTTATTGGCCAGTTGTTGAAAAGTTGGCATCGTCCTTCCAAGGTCACTAAGGCTGATTATGAGCTGAGGTGGCTTTGTTTAAAGTTTAGGGACTGGAATCTTTTCGGTGTTGAAATTGTGACGTATCGTCGAAAGTGCGCCAGTTGCAATGAAATCCATTAGAATCCACAGTTTTGTTCGCTTCCAACAAGATGAAGGCTTACTTATTCGGCCGTAATGGATTTATAATCTCTTGGAACCACTATTTTTCGTTTTTGGGGGAAAGGGTATCATTTAAAACGGCTTCCATGCTTGTTCTCATTTTCTACTGTTTAAAATTGCATTAGTATTTTCCGAACTCCAATTCGAATATGGTCCGAGGGTGGTAGGGGAAAGCACTTGGTACAATTTTTCAACCCTAACCTTCCTGAATACTCCAGTTATCGAAGAACGACCACGGCTGTAAACATGTCGAACGTTTTCATTGGATTTGCCGTCTTCCACGTCAAAGGCAGGTTACGCCTAGCATAATTCCGTTAGTAAATGAGTCAGATGTTGCAACAACATTACATTTTTGGTTGAGCTCTTAGGTTAGCATTTCTCATTTATATTACGCCGTTGTTGTCCGAACTAATTCGCAAATATTTCCACTGATATTTATCGTTCATCGATTTAATGTTTGTCTACAGTTTTCATGGTATCATCGAGATACGTCTCGAATAGTTCTATCATGTGAAGTTCAACAGCGACGATAGTAGAGTGAGGAATAGTTGCTTTGGTAAATCCTGTTGGTATCAAAGTTAATAAGACAAATGAGTGCATTAAATGATAAGAACTGCTTGTATTGCTCTATTCATCTGCAACTAAAGACGTAGAACACGTCTTCTGGAACCAAGCCACAGTTATAATGAAATAGATGGATAAATTGATGTTAATCTGGTGGGAGGGGGTGGCTTGCCATCTACTGGTTGAGTAGGGGTATTGCCGTAGTTTTCTTGTACTAGCTGTTCACTTTAACGGTATCGGAGGTTTGTATCCCAAGCGATTTCACAACCACGGCTACGTTCTTCCCAAAGGTTAAGAACATGCAGGGGCTTGTACCGTATGGTGCTGTTCGGGTCATCTGAGGTGACGTGTCTCAATGAGAACATCTGGCGCTTGACAGCGACGAACGATGAGTTCGCTGTTCCCGGCTCAAGTTACTCGATGAGTAACGGAAGTACGTGTCATGTAAGTGATATTTATGGGATGTTTTTTCTTTTAGTTCATCGAACATAGTATGTCCTTTGGTGCGTTCATCTTCGCGTTTCTCTACCCTAATAGTTTAATTTGCCACGTCCTTTTTGATAAAAACAGAGTAGAGGCAGTGTTCATCTTCCTGAAGCTTGAGTAAAATATTTACACTACAGGTTTCGATAGCTAAAATCCTGGTCTTTATTTTAGTCTCTTTTCTTTACTTTTTGTTCTATTTTCTATTGCGATCCGGTTTTTCAACCAAAATGTGGTTATATGAAGACGACCGGAACGATGTACCTATGTTAATTGAGTTCTTGGACTTGGACAATGACACAGAATCTCTTCACATGCATTTATCTGCGCTTCTCATTGCAACATATTTTTTTATTGCTTCATATTCTTTATTTCCTTATAGAATCTGGTTGTATCGTTTCGTTACTGATGTAGCATCGCAGTGCTATGAGGGCCATGTGAAGTGTGGACACAATCTCATGCTCGATTTCCTTAGTGATTCATACACATTTTCTCTATGATGGTCAAATTCCAGTAAACTTGTATGTGAAGGCCAATAATCACAGAGTTGATCATTCACCGGAGTGTTAGGCCATATTCAGTATTCTGTAACAAATATGCAGGAATTTCTCCGATGTTGGTCACTATCGTCAATTATCAACGGTTTTCGTTTCATGGCTCATAACAATTTAGGGATAAGTGCTTCTCTCATGAGAACTGTTTTCGAGGTCTCACTCCTTCAGTCTTTGTGGGACTGCTTGCTCATCAGGTACACATACAGTAAAATTGCTGAGAGTTAAACGTTTTAGGCTTTTTGTTCCTCTCTTTTACTTCTTCATTTGCTATTTGAATGCATGGATTTAATGTATACAGCGATTTCTTATAGCCAGTTGTTCCCTGAAAGTGTTTTATACAAGGTTCGAACTTATTCATGCTCCACCTTTCAGTTGACGCTGCACATCGTCTTTGTTCACCTCATTTTGCTTTCCTTCATGGGCGTTTTTACAATGGATCCTGAACATATTTGAAAAAAAGCTGGATCTTTCCTTTCTCTCGAAATTTATCCTCGGAAAATGTTCTTTGACATTTTGTGCTAATCATGATTTTTTTTTTGTTGCTTCTTACATCTTTTCGAATAAATCACCCTTTAAATATGTATTAAATCCGTTCATTGCAGAGTCCTTTCTCGATGCCCGTTGGCAGTTTTGCCAAGGCAGTTTTAGTCGCCTATGCTGCCACGATAGCTGGTACGTTTTGTGTATTCGCTTCGATTTTTTTTAATGAATTCATAAAAATTTCCTAAATCACAAACAAAATTGTAGAGGATAACTCTCGACATTAGTCCATTCAACTATTGTTATTAACTGCGGAGCTCTGAACTTGTCCTGAATGGCCTAGTGTCTTCTTTTACTCAATTTCTAGGCAGGTTTTCTCGAACGATCTCAGGCATTTCGCTCTCATCAGTGGACTTGTAATCCTCGTTATTCAATAGATGTCGTAGCTATAGTTTTTCCCTTTATAAAGCAGCAATGTCAACTTTGCAGTAGAGAGTCGATTTTACTGGAATTGTATATTCATCATGTTCAGATGTTATGAGCGGTTGACTCCTGTGCTTTAAGAAACCATGAAATCTATCCTTCTAAAAAATGTTCTTGGATTTGTAGAATGATTAGCTAGCCACTCATCGCCCACGTAGTTAAGATTGGTGTAACAAGAATACGATGGGTGTCTTTTTTGTGACTGTTGGCTAAGAATTTGCGATAATATCTCTTACAAAGAACTGGAGCTATTTTTTATCAAGGATTCTATAATGTGTAGCTTCAGTGTTCAGCACAATTTGGTGTAATAGTGATTGTCGGCTGCTAAAGGCACCGTGCACTAAGCAGTTGCTGGCTACACTTTGTGTGCGCAGGTGGTTTCTGTTTCGGTTGTGAAAGTGTGAAAAAATTGTATACACACTGGAGTGGTGCGGCCATGAACGGCATCCCGAATTGATCCGGTATCCTTGAAATAACTGTATGCTGCGGTGTTTCAATTTGATTGACAGGTTCACGGATAGCTGCCTGGAAATGAGTGGGAAAGTTGACGGTTTCGTATACGATGGGTCTCGTTTCTCTTTGAGAGTAGTTTTAGTAAACTGAGGGTTCCAGAAAGTTTGGAGTCCTAAATGAACTCCTGTGTGGATTTTGCTTTTCAATTTATTTTAAAGTTCTTAAGGAATAAGATTTTGTTTAAAATCACATAACATAACATTAAATTTTTTTGATGAAACTGAATGTCACGTCGAACCTCCCTGTTTCTGGCGTACTTAGTATTCATTGCCAATGAATGTTAAGAGGCAATGGGAGACATTGAGAAGTTGTAGCTTTCCCTAATGAATGTCGTGTAGTCTATTATGTT
Organism: Angiostrongylus costaricensis; assembly: GCA_900624975.1. Classification (NCBI taxonomy): domain Eukaryota; kingdom Metazoa; phylum Nematoda; class Chromadorea; order Rhabditida; family Metastrongylidae; genus Angiostrongylus; species Angiostrongylus costaricensis. The sequence continues at coordinate 18,321 of UYYA01004191.1, read as the reverse complement.
CCTCATAAATGATGCCTGGAGCAAATCGCAGGACTGTCTTTCTATTAACCCCGGCATTGATCAATAAATAACATTTTCTTTTTGATCGGACACGAAGTTCTTAATAAATGGGAAAGCTTATTCAACACATTGAGTGACATTTACATGGTTTCGATTTCTACAGAACCTGGAAAGGTTAAATTGAGACGCAATCTACTTAGGCAAGCACTTTCATAACCTCAGCAAGAAAGACCCATTACATAAATTTTGTTGACATAGTAAACAGCTTCTTTTAAACACTCGCCGTTGTGTTCTTTGCAAGTTTTTCATTTCATGCTGAAGACGAGCCGCAAAGTGTTTTATGTGGGAGAAAAATGTGCTTGGGTAAGTAGGTAATGTCTTTTTTTCTTAATGATGTTTTTTAGCAACGTCCGTCTTTTGTTCCTTTCAAACTGCCGTTCTTCGTTTTTAATCCTTTTTTCCACCCTTGTTTATCTATTTTGTGGCATTTCGAACCAAATGTCTCGCACCGTATTCTCGTACTGTTCCACTATTGGACGTTGAGTCACAGAGACAGCGCGCAATACTAATAATGCATTTGATAAAGGAATTGTTAATGGGGATACTGCTAAAGGTTGGTTTCAACAGTTACGTGATGAGGACCCCTAGAAGACGAAAGTCGAATAGGACGCGATGCCATTGACGGTGATTGTTGGAAATCCTTAGCCGTTTTCTCTTCTTAGTTTTTTAAACGCATTCTTATCTGCGGCAAATATTAAAATCTCGTTAACAACGACGAAAATGGATTCCGTGCGTCTTGACGACGTGCTACAGGGTGCTTGAAAACAACAGTCAAAGCGCTTCACGGGGCCGAATTTGTATTCGAAAATTTGTGATCATTTTTTCGTTTACGGCGGGTCAGAGGATCTACTACAACTTCTAGTTTTGGAAAGACCAAGACCATCGGGTACACCATGAATATTGTCGTCTAGGCAATTCACAATGGTCAGTCGAATGGAGACCGATTCTGTTGCGCAACATTGCCAGATTACACATCGCACTACGGATTTTTAAAAGTTGGGAGTATTTGTGTACAAAACTGTACTTTATTCACCATACTCGCCGTACCTATCTGAGCAGGCATCTACTTTTTCAAGCACCAGAACTACTTGTGAAAATTTTCAGCAATTAATCTAATTTAGGTATTGGATTTAGGAGCTTATTAGGTTCCAGAAGCTTCGGGCTTTATCTGGGTTCAATAAATATGCATTAATAATGTTGAAAAAGATGGATAGATTATAACGATCTCTGTTTCAACTAACATGTTCTCATGGAGACTGATTTTCCAACAACTACCGCTGATTTTTTGATAACTACGACTTTTGATAACCTAGGCTCCTGAGAGCCTGATTTTGTTTAGATGTTCTGTATTTCAAGTTTAAGCTGAAAAGCTGTATTATTTTCTAGAAATCCCAATGTATGCGAAATTCCAAAGTTTCAAAGATAGTATGTAACTACAAAAGTGTTTAGTTTGCGACAAACCAACAGTCGTGGTATTCCTTCGACTTTCTATCCTCTTTAAAGCTGGATTCTTATGTCTTCCGCCTTCTATGGGTTGTCGTGTGTTTGGTCTCCATGATTGTTTAATTTCCGCTTCCAGCGACGGATCATTCATGGTTAAAATTGGAATAGGATAAACATTTAGAAATCTCATTACACCCAACACAAGAGCAGGATGTAAACCTGTGATACGAAGTAATTTAAAGTTTCTTGGAAATACTATGCTTTCCAATCTAATTTAAAAAATTTTTAAAAACTATCTCTTAGTTTCCTCCTAGTTGTCGTTGTAAATTGAACGATGTAGAATGTGAATATTCTGCGAATACTTCTGAAGAAAATCTTATTGAGCCCACTTGTAGTTAAAGTTTATCGCATCGAACGTAACTATACACCTAAACTAGAGGCGGTTATATACGATAAGTTGGAAAGCATCGATAAATTTTACCTAGTCCTTCTACAGTGGAATCAGTTGTTTAAATTTATCGATATTTTTTGCTTTCATTGTTAGTTTTAAATATTCGAAAGAAATTGTATTCGAATCTATTAACTTCGGACATATTTCTCCGAATTTCAAGGATCGTCCTCCACTGTTCTGTCGCTACTTTTCGAATTTTGCGACACAGTTCATAAGAAAGCTTAATATTATCTCAAACTAGACGAGAGTGTACGTAGCGCAGCTGTCGGAGGTGCCCTGCAGTACACGTGGAACCGATCCTCAGGCCCATGGCTCGCCAAGCCTACCATCTCTCCGGGCTTGGCAACTTGCTACCATACTTGTCTGGGAGGATAGTAGCATTGGCTCGATACATCGGTAGGCCACCGCGAGTCATTGTAAAGGCCAGATATGCATTCAATCACCTTCAAACGAAACTTAATGAAGTCGAATGCATGGCGCATCTCTTGCGGATCCATCAACGCGGAGAGCTTTATCCTTTTTTTTACATTAAACCTATTTGAGTTACAAGGTGCCAAAGTGGAGACTTGGGTTTCAATTTTTTAGTGAGGTTAATGTCTTTTTAATAAACTTGATCCACAAGAATTCATCATATCTGAACGTGAGCGTTTCTTTAAAATATGCGGTATGAACAATTTTTTGTGGTCTATCAAACGCTTCACATGTAATTAGCCGCTTGTAATATGTAATACTTTACATGGTCTTTAGACCGTGTGATTCGAACCGTTTCAGAATTTGAAACAGATCGTTTCTAAGGGTACTGAACACCTTATTGCTGGGTGCAGTTTTTTTGCAAGGATTGGCAAGGATGCGATTTGTACATCCAAACCAGATGGTATCCTTAGCGGCCCTCACGTTGAAAACCACGCGTGATCCAAGAGTTAATTGAGCGGTTTTAGATGACTTATTAGAATGCTATTTACATTGTTAAATTAGAAGAGAGTGTAGAAATTATCCTAGATCTCGAAACATTTCTTTACAACAATCAACAACATCAACATCCCGTTGAATTTCAGAATATTTTTAGAAGACCCTGTATTTCGGATATTATTCTGGCATGTTCTTTCACTTTCGGATATTCCATAGTCCAAGTTCGTTAATGAGTACCAACATTTAGTCTAATTTTTTAACCCATAATACCTTCCTAACGGTTTACCGTCTCATCGTGGCTGGGATGTGTTCCTGTGTGTCGGGTTGCGATGTACGGCGGAAGGTTCATTCCCCAGCAGAGTCTCCCAAGCTGAGAAGGAGTTCGGCGATTCTATCAGGAAGCTCAGCTGAGAGATTAAACTAATCGCGTGGTGGTAAATTTCCATCCACAACGGCGGCAACCAACTGTGGTGATGACGACCTGGAGCAGACTTTGGCCAGGGTGACCTAGGGACTACAGTGAAACAGTTGCTAAACCAGCAAAACTCTGAGAAATGAAGAATATGCTGGGGTCCGTACAACTAGTGAGGACAGGCCATCCAAGCATCCAAGTAAGTAATCCAGAGTGCCCCGTATGGACAAAGCAGAGTCCATAGCGCAAACTGGACCGAATGACCATATGGACACAATAGTGTTTACATCGAGTTTAGCGGGTTTCCGAGTTTTGTTAACGCAATGGGCATAGTCATTCGATAGCTAATTGAAAGGACGTCATAATAGTATGGGTGAGATCGGGAAAACCATGCTCTACATTTAATGGCTTACAAAAACTCTTTCGAAAAAGTTCGTCGGCCGATAATTTGAGTAAAAATTGACTGTTATTTCATTTTAATAACTATGATCATTGTGTGGATGTACGGATATAAAAAGCAACGAAGCGGACTCGACGTTGGTTGTAGAATACTTTCAGAAATCGACAGGTTTCGTTAATGGGCACAATAGATAGCAGCGTGCATATCATGCATACCCATTAAACCATAAGGAAAGGTTCGTCCAAAATTCTATCATGTTCACAACCCCTATGGCACTCTAGTTATTGAAAAAAATTTTTTTTTATTGTAAAAAAAAACCAGAAAGTCTAGGGCTGATGAGAAATTGCTCGTAATCGATTGGGCTGACCTCGAGATGCAGTACCGGGGCGTTATGTGTTAATGAAAGCCGAATACCAACATTCGAGGTGGAAAGCTTCGAGCTCTGCTCGGTTGTTTAGGGCCGACGTTAAACATCAATTTGTAGGGTGTAGAAAGAGCACTTGCAAACATAAAGCGTTAAAGAAATGATCGATTTGTTTTCTTTTTGTGGTGCACCTGCGTTTAAATCTTGTAAAAGCTTTGACTGGACACACCACAGTTGTGCTTCCTTTTTCTGTTTGTTCTAACATTCTTCGCCTGACTGTGACTTATAAAAACTGTTTTGTGGCGGAAGATTATTGCTGGTTAAGAAGATTTTCACCACAAACTCTTGCTATTGCGTATTGTGCAAAAATGTTACTGCTGTACGTGAACATTAAAGTTTAATATTTGGAACGTCTATTTGCTAAGGTGACATGACAACCATTGAGGGGTCATGCATAAAGGTAGCTTGAGTATAGAGTATAGCTCTATGCTTGGGATTAGCAGAATTTTAGGTTCCAAAAGGATTGCTCGTTCACAAAATGTGTATTTAGTTGACATTGTAGCCGTAGAAATTTGTTTTACAACCTAAAATTCTTGTAGTTTACAGTGTTTGCATAAAATAAAGGATAAAGCTGTCGGCGTTGATCATTCCATGACGCGCCATGCATTCGACTTCATTAGACATCGTTTGGAGGTGATTGAATGCATATTTGGCCTTTCTAACGACTCACGGAGGCCTAGCAATGTGTCAAGTCAGTACTGCTATCCTATTGGTTGGTTGGCCCAGGAAAGTAGCCTGGCCCTTATGTGTATTGAGCAATGCCACTACCGCTGCGTTCCACCTTTCTTAATTAAATTATTTGTGAAGAAAAACCATCCATCAAACATCAGCTCTTTTACGTCCCAATTTGAGCACGATCATGACACTGCGATTGCGTTGCGCCATCATCTGTCTTCTACAACTTCCGCTAGATCACTGGTTTGTGATGTCCACTACCACTCTCTTTTGCTGATCAAACGTTCCTTTCTCGTTAGCAATCTCACAGCGAGCGAAGTACTTTTGCATCGATTATCGGAATTCACCTATCTTCCTTGTTCCAATAAGAGTTATGTGAGATTGGTCACCACAGTTGCAGCCATACCGTCATTTGGGAGAGACTGCCTACTTATCGGCCTCTAACCAGGCTATCTCAGAGCTTAAGGAGAACTGATTCAGTCAGCATTCTACGACATTCAGAATGAAAGAAAAATCCTCAAACAACAGCTGAGACCGCACGTAGAAGTTGCAAGACTTTCGTGAATGATGGATACGAGGAATATCTCCCATTTATGTTGTTAAACTAACTACCAAAGCCTAATAGCAATGGGGTTAGACATTAAACGAGTTTCTTTTTTCTTACATACAAGGGTTGGAGAAATTCTATGAGAAGAGACACTTAGGAAATCGTAATTGGCTTGTGGAAAATAGAAGCTTCATCGAGCAGCCAAATTATAAAGCGGAAAGTAGTACACGAAGTGTTGCGGGGAATAACAGAAATGAGTCGCATGTAGTTCAAAGAGTGTACGGCGGAAAATTAGGAAGGAGTTGACGCAACTTCCACATAAAATCAACCGTACTCGCGATGTTCTTAACCACAGCGAGATAATTTGTGATTTACACGAAGTGATTAGTTTTGTCAGAAGTTGGAATTCGATAAAGTTAGGATTGTTTTATCACGTTGCATCGTTGCATTTCATTTTAAAGAGTTAATCGTTGTCTTTCACAATCTGGTCATCTTCAAGGCTTTTTCCTGGCATAGCAAATACTGTTTTAAATCTATCGTCTCGTTACTTTTTTTCCACAGTGATATGTTATGTAAGTACATAAGCGTAAGTCAGAGTTTTACCATATGCTGACCAGAAAACGAGAATCCGCCTTCCTTTATGATTCAGATGGTTGGTTCTAATTTGTGACTATGTTCCTGGGAATAATTCTAAGTATTGGTTAGCCCCGCTGTATCTTGAATAAGTGAAACTCACCTTTGTCATGGGAGGTGCTAAATCATCAACAGGTGTAAGCATTTTGAGCGAATTTAGTTACTATAATGCTGAGATATTTGCAAAAATCCGGACTGCAGGTGTCTTCGGTGGGGAACGAACGCGCTATTGTCCTTTCCGGGGAGCAACGCGTTCACCACCACACCATGCAGATCCTTCGTTTCACCTGTCTCTCAGCTGGTTCTATCGATCTTTTGCCATCAGCATTCACCCGTCAACGGATTGATCTGGGGAGCCAAAATCGGCATTGAACCCAGTGAAGCTGAGGCTATAGTTATAATCACAATCTTAACCTTTTTATCTACTGCTTATTTTTTTTAACGGCAGGGTATTTGCGAAATATAACTACTTTCTAGAACCAGCTGAAGGACAGGCGAAACAAAGGACTGGCATGGTGTGGTGGTGAACGCGTTACTCCCCGGAAAGGACAGTAGAGCGTCCATTTCCCACCGCAGACACCTGTGATTCGGAGTTTTGCAAATATCTCACCATTATAGTAGTTATATTTCGCAAATACCCTGCCATTAAAGAGAATAGGCAGTAAATAAAAAGGTTAAGATCGTGAATTTAGTTAATTGAACGAATGGCTAAGAAAACTGAGTATGGCTGGTGTGAGCAGGGGTGAATTTCAAATGACCGATCAATGCTGACATTTGAGGATCAATCTGAATAATTTATACGTTTGTAACAAGCTCTTCTTTCCTACTTCCCTGTTTTCAAAATTTTCCTTAACACTGTTTTTTGATGTTTCTTTTTCAAGCATTTCTAAACGTTTAAATACCAAATTTGAACACTTTCTAGGCGGCACAGTCGATTGGGCATCTATTGCGACACCACCGCGGTTTATTCATGAACCAAACAACCCAGTACTGTATTTCAAAATAGAAAAACATGGCACAGAGCAGTCGAAAGGACCAGATAACCTATTTCAAATTACGATAAACTGCATAGCTGTAGCTAATCCTATCCCATCGTGAGTTTTATTTCGTTGTTAAAGTAAAATGCTGTTTCTCCTGCATTGTTCATTATAATACAACATCTATCATTATGTGGATTGTGCCATGTTACATAAATCGGTAGGAACATCGTGAAAATTGCAGACAAATTGGATTAGGCAAGCTGGAGTTGTGCAGGTATCCTCTGTTAGTGTACATTGAAATATTCCATCCCGACTTATCGCTCGCACACCTTTTTACATTTTTGAGCAGAACTACTGTTTTCATAGTTTTTATGGATTAAAAAACAGTTATTATTAGGAGTTGTTTAGAAAACATCAGCACCAAAACGATTGCTACAGTGTTTTGAAACAACGAAAATGTATGTTTCAATTTGTTAGGCTAACATAAAATCCTGCTGTCTCCGTCCGGTGCCATCCTCCTAGTAGCTGTGGAATGCTCCTAGTTGGTGAAGTGCGATATACACTGTTATACAGTGCGATATACACTGGTTTTATTCCTCAAAGATCCAGACTGATTTAGCAGTCCAGTATTTCAATATGGAACTCCAGCTAAGGTTAAACCGCACAGCAGAGTCCTACAACCTACCCGTATCTTCCTTTTTTCCATGATTTTTTTCCTTTTGAAAACTCATCGCACCAAAATTTAATGCTCTCTATATCCTTAACTGAAGAAAAGGAACCGAATGAGTGGCTCAGGTTTGCTACGGGGGCGAATGGAGTTTACTGGTGCCCGCTTCAATTACTAGATGATTAAGGGGACTGCAAAAGAGAGGCTGATGATGTAGTACGGTGTGGTAACACTGGCCGGTTCCTTCAGATCTGTGGTTTGCTTTTTGCCTAGATCGTCTTGGATTTCCGTCACGAATGCTCATGGAATGTCCTCCAACCAATTCTCCTTTCTGAAATCCGACATGCTATTTCATCGGTGAGGAATCGAACAACACCAGATTCTGACGGGATAGCATCTGAACACCTGAGGAACCTTCCGCCACTCCGCATAAATATGCTGGTTCGGCCGCTCACGCGTTAACTTTTAGAATTCAAGGTTCCCATTAAATAGAAAACACTATAGTTCCCAGGATCGACTTTCTCTTAACCTCGGCATTGGAATATGAATGTGTCGTTTTCTTGTTCAGCAATCGCGAGGTTTTTAAACAGCGTACATTTACTTCCATAGAAAAACACAATACAGTACAACGCTAGCTGACGTTTCGGCAGTATCGCCTTCTTCAGAGCCTGGAAGGGTATGCTGATATACAATCTACTAGGCCAAACGCTTCAATAACACTTACAAAAAGACGAAAGACTCTTTGGTAATTACATGATCAACAACTTCTCGAAAAAACCCACCGCTTTTTCGTGACTTCCAATGAGGAAGTTTAGAACAGCTGATTATAGTCGCATGTGGTTGACGACTGCACCATCCTACATCAAAAATCGATGCGAACGTACGGGATCAGGTCGCGTATGACCTCCGGGCATTCATCCCTGCTATTCGGGTTTTTGGCATTTATCCAAAAAGCCTCAAGGAGTTTTCGCGCTGGTGTTTTGGACTCCTGTGCAAGGATATTGACTTTTACTTCAAAATCGTCTCCGCTATGCTTTTGTATCCTATGCGTGCCTAGTGGAGTGCTTCGTCTTAGTTTTCGTTTGCCATCTAGGTGTTCTTTTACACGGATACACAAAGGTCTACCCGTTTCGCCAATATATTCATCTCCGCAATTGTTGTTCGCATTGCTGATGAAATGGTTCTTGTAACACCAAGTATCATCCAAGAGTGGTGAATGCTAGCTGACCTTGGTAAAGTCTGTGAAAAATTGCTCTTCGACTAAGTCTCAGAAAAACGATGTTCATGAGGAACGGATTGATTGCGTATGCACCATTCACGCTCAACGGAACAAATATTTCCGAATGCTCCAGCTACGTCTGTCTGGGTCGGGAAATGAACTTGATGAACAACTCAGCCCTAGACCTGAACAGAATGAGTCAGGCGGCTTGTGGAGTTTTCAAGACCATCGAGAATGTACCGAAGAGAACAAGGAACATCCGACTCCATGCCTAACTTTTCGACTTCACGATCCTTCGCACCTAAACTTATTTGTCAGAAAACTTCTCGCGATGTATACACGGTGGAAGATCGCTCATTCAGCGTTATAGAACGCGCAGTCGAAAGGACGATGCTAGGAGTAACCCGTATAACGCAAGTGAGAGAAGAGATCCGAAGTTCTGATCCGCGTCAACGATGAAAAACCAACGATACCGTTCTATACACTAAACTGTTTAGCAAAAGGTAGGCCGGACGCGTAGTGCGTATGAACGAGAACAGATGGACATGACCTATCAGTGGCTGGATTCCGCGGGATGTCAGATGTACTGCAGGAAGACCACCAACCCGTTGGCCCGAGTTCTCCCTGAAAAGCCTAGAAGAAGGGTAAACCCTGGGAGAGAGATATGATGCGCAACGAGTTGCTAGAGCGAGCAAAACCTACTGGGTCGCTCATGCGTGCGAGAGGAAGAAAGGGAAGGTCTGCTGGCGCCTGCTCGAGTTACTCTACGAGCAACAGGACAGGTGTTAAAGGTGATGAATTCTGTAGAGTAACCCTGCTTGATTTATGGAAATGCATTAGGTTATTAAGAAATAAGTTCCGAATTTTAACCTTTACTTTTAAAGTGGCATATCTCAGCTCAAAATGAAGTTTATTAATCCAAATAATAGTCGTTGGAATCTGTACATTCTTGCCACTTAGCAGCAGATTTGCTTATGGTAGGCGCCTAAAATTTTGGATATCTAGAGACAGCAGTTTCCACTTCGGCTTGATTTCTGTAGCATTTCCTGCACAGGAATTTAACGAGATACTTGAAGAAGTGGTAGTCGATAGGCGAGAGTTCTCACGAGTATGATGAATGTGGGAGAGTTTTGTAGCCCAGCTCTTTCAACTTCTGCAGCATTGGTAGTGTGACATACGGTAGCGCAGAAATGTCGTAGTGGATTAGTTGCTTTCCGTTGATCAATGAGGGACACAACCGTTGAATTTTCTGGTGCATCTTGTCGACTTGCTGGACGTACTTCTCCGTCGTAATCGTTTCATCTGTACTGAGAAACCTATGGTAGATCAAATCAAATGGGCAAAACCAAACTCAGCATGTTTTTTGTAGTATTTCGGCTTTGACAAATGCTGTGGTCTTCTGCAGATCTTTAAGTGCTCCACGACAGTTGCGGTGCATAATTCGTTTTTCTGGAAGTTATCGAACAGTTGTGCTTTTATCAGCGTTCATCAACCCTTTCAATTCATCGTCATCAATAGTAGAAGGATGTTCGGGACTTCTTTTGTTTTCATGGTCGAATTTGCTGCAACAAAATTTTCCAAACCAGCGTTGCACTGCATACCCATTAAAACTTCCTTACCCACGGCCTCATTGAAGTTTCGAGCCATTCCCACTACGCACTCAGGGTTTGCCTGCGTAGAAAAAGATTTGTCGAAGTTGCTGGGTTGATATCTGAAATCCTAACCTTTAGAATTTATTAACATCGGAATTAAAAAATTTTTACAATATAATATAATTAAATAATTACTTCCTGCGTTCGTTTTCCTCGGAATCATCATCCATAAAGGTTCTATGCGGCCGAAATCTTGGTTTCAAGTTTTTTTTTTCGTTTTGGTTATGGAGTGTTTGGTTGGGTAGATTGCAATCAACGTGGCCTTTCCAGGCTCTGAAGAAGGCGAAATCCGCCAGATCCTCAACTTGTTCGTAAATAAATAATGAAGTACCAACCTAGTGTTTACTTATCGAGAATACAGTGAATTCCTTGATCAATGCCGAGGTTGATAGGAAGTCGGTCCTGGGAATTTCATGTGTTGTTCCGGCTGCTGCTTGAGGGTTTTGTCTTCTTTATGAATGTCGTAGAATGCTGGTTGAGTCGATTCTCCTTGCAGTTTCGAGAGTTAGCCAAGTTACGGCGTTTCAAGGTGTATCGGGGAAGAGTATTGCAGAGGAAATCGGAGAGCACGTTGCCTTCTAATGGAATGCAGTGTTAACCACTCTATTTATCTCAATTCACGTATGTTACGAGAAAATGCATAAGATGAACTTTGCAGTGGTATTTAATAGTAGAGTATTCAAGAAAAAACCATGACCAAACCAAAAAATTGAAAAAAATTAACATTGTAAATTCGAGATTAATTTCCGAACACGCGTACACTATAGGTAGAAATGGTAAGAAATGGACGAGGAGGTAATTCACTGCGAGTGAATGTTTAGTCAGTTTTCAATGGGTATTTATCACGTGACTACGATCCAATTACCATAGCAATAAGTGCAAAACTCCGGACTGCAGGTGTCTGCGGTGCGGAAACCCGTTGGCGAGTGATTACTGATGGCAAATGATCGATAGAACTAGCTGAGAGACAGGCGAGGGACACGCATGGTGTGGTGGTGAACGCGTTACTACCCGGAAAGGACAGTAGCGCGTTCGTTCCCAAACGCAGACACCTGCGGTCCGGAGTTTTGCAAATATCTCGCCATTATGAAAGCAATAATTAAATTTTTCTTTGTCACGTTAACATTGATATATTGGTTATGTCATTGCCTTGTTGTAAATTTTAAAGTGTTTTTACTCCTTGTCACTAGGAGCCTCTGCGTGTATCTGAGATTGGGTCATTCGTGGATGATGATGGAGGTGCTTCTCCACGTTAATGTAATTTTGAACCGCTTAACAAAAGTAGTTAAGTTTTTTAAAGATGTCAATCTTATGTACATTCCAATCCCCATTTGATTATCAATTTGCTGATCTGTTAAGGTTTTCTTTCGCTTAACATTCAAGATAGTTATGCTAGGGCTTTTCATTACGCTGACCTTTGTGAACCATAGGGAAAATTCACCACTTTGCGACCTAAGAAAGATTTCGTGATTTCTTTCCGCCGGGCCTGCTAGTTGCACGCGCAGAGTGACAAGTCTTCATAGTTCACAGGGTTCGACTACTGCTGACATGACAATATTCCAGCCAGGTTAACGTAGTATTTCAGGGATTATTAGTACTTCATCAGCAATAAACAAGCCTCAATACCACCCATGCCGGCCGCTCTCTACTACCGCTTTTGACGGTGAGACAGCCGGTGACAGGCATAGAAATATCATGTTGCAAAGGATGTCAATGGAATGGGTACCCAACTATTCGTCCATGACACAGCATAGAGACTATTTTTGGTACTGTGCCTACAACATTATAATAGTCTCTGCGGGCGCCTTCTCCACGCTGTTGTAAAGGTCGCATCAAATTTCGTGTGTTCGCTGTGCAGAGTACCTAAAAAGCCGGAAGCCGATGTACATCAGTTAAGCCACAAGAGCCTTGTCACTTCTAGAGGAAGAATCTTCTTCTGAATTTTTTTATGACGTAAACTTTGTTACACTTAACATCATGTTACGAGAGATCCCTTCACCTCTGTAATTTGTCGTCCCTACCTTTTCTTCTGAACGAGGATCGATGTCATTAACTGCTCCCCACAAGACTGAACACCTTATGAGAACATATCATAAAATTAGTCAAAGAAAGTAATCCGTAGCGATCCCTCCTAATGAATTCTTTGTCGAAGACCTCAATGCTAAATTTACGGGTGGTCGTAGAAATGAATACAGAACCGGCAAATCCGGAGTAAGATCGAAAAAAAATGGAGACCGTTTTGATGGGCTCCTGTTCACAGTTCATCTCTTCCATGGGAATTCTCATTTGCTAAGATGAAAGAAAATCACCGGTGGACATGGAAGTCTTCTAAAAAAACGACTCATGCGGATATTGTTCACATTCTCAGAAATACAAGTTATTATCATTATTCAGTTGCAGATCTGATCATCGCTTTTTCCATGTGATTCTATTCATCCAATCTAGAAAAGAACTCTTGTAATCTCGGGAAAAGAAAGAGACAAGTTACATGTCTGGAGGGATTTCTGAACGAGCGTTTTCCTTGTATCACTGGGAGATTGAGAAGCATCCGGCCGAAAATGACGGATTTCTCGTCAAATGACGTAAAAGCTGTTCTAAGCACACTTCAGTTATTCGGCCAAGCAGTTCATATCATATCACACGTCTCAAATCTCTTCTTTCAGCATGATTTACTCAAGAAGAGAAGAAAACAAACATAATTCTTAGGATTTTTAGTATGAATAAGTGTTGAAGAACGTTGAAATGAGTGCAATCCAATCAGCGCTCAGAAACTAAGGAGTGGATTCCTCCTATAAGAGAGTTAACTGTTGCAACCGAAGTACAGAAATACAACTCTGCCATGTCTTTTTATCATTCCCACAAAAAAGTCTCGACAGGACTGTACTCCTCGCCAAAGCTGTTTACGGCTGCACTGCAAAGGATAACAAAGTCGTTCGTTTAGTGCGATCAGCGCGTCCGCATTGTTGGTAAATTCCTGTCAAACCTCTGTTTTGCCGACGATATCGTCATTTTTTCGAGAAGTACTAGTAAAGCAGTGGCGATGTTCAACGGAAGAGGAGAAAGGATGACTACGTAGAAATTGAAACAAAGCAAAGTTTATGAAAACTCATGTTGAGAAAGCAAAAAAGTAGGGATGGCTCATTGTTTGATTGTACACACCGCATCTTAGTGTATCCTAGGCGTTCAGTGATCATGAAAGACGACATGAGTGACGAATTATACAGATGAAAGGTTCCACTATGAGTCACATTCACGTCACTCAGAGAACCCGTTGGTTAACTAACGGAAGCAAAACTCAGCGTCATATTGTTGACTCAGCAATGTTCTCAGCGCTGTACAGCCTTGGCCAATATCTCAACCACATCGAGATTCTTGACTACCACCTACAGCGTGCACTAACGATATGCTCTAAGCAGTGAGTAGCACAGAAGGCATCTATCTGGGCTGCGCAGTTTTTTTTCTGTATTATGGAATGGAACTTGTTTCTTTTACATGCACCGACATTTTTACCAACTAGAAACAAGTTCGTTTACTTCAGTTGCCTAAAATTCTGGAGTTCTAGAAGCGGTGATTATGGTTGGTGAAGTATTTCTCGCGCAGAAAGTTGTCAAGTGAAAGTCGATAGGCGAGAGGTCTGGTGAGTATGGCTGATAAGGAAAAGTTTCCTAGCCAACTCGTTCAACTTCTGCAGCACTAGTTCCGCAATATGAGGTCGGACGTTGTCCTGAAGAAGGATTGATGCTTTTCTCTTGACGAATGCTAGTCATTGTTGTTGGAGTTTACGGAGCATTTCGTCAATTTACCGGCATTACTTCTCTGCCGCAATCCCAGATTCAAAAAGCTGCGATGAACCAGCCCGGCTGCGGACCACCAAACGGTCACCATAACCTTTTTGGTGCAATTTCGGCTTTGGAAAGTGCTGTGGAGTCTGATCGCAATCCAACCGTTGAGGTGAACGTCGCCGATTGTCGCATAGAATCCACTTCTCGTCGCTCACAAATCACAATCAGGTCAAGAGAAGGTCGCTTTTGTTGCACAGAATAAGAACAGACCGCTCTTCAAAATGGCGATTTTTTATTATTATTATTATTTATTTATTAATTTGTGCTGCAGCCACTTGTCGAGTTCTTCTGTCTTTCCTGTGCTTACGCCATGCTGTTCTGCATTCTCTTCAACAGTTATTCGCGTGTTTGCTTCCACTAGTGCCTTCAATTCGTCGTTGTTAAGTTCGCTAGGACGTCCGCGGCCTTCCCTATCTTCGCGGTCGAAATCACCATATTGTAATCTCCGGAACCATGTTTGCACTGTTGATTCACCTACACTACCTTCACCACAAACTTCGTTAAGGTTTCGAGTCGTCTCTGCTGCACTACCACCAAGTTTGAACATATGAAAGAATATTTGACGAAAATCCGTTTTTGACGTCTAAAATTGCTAAGCTCGAAATTGGTAGAAAAAGTTAACTTTTACCAAATATAAGAATATGGTTAGAAAGAGCATAAAATTAGCTTTCTAATGATATCTAATATTTCAAGGTAGAAAGAATATTTTGTTGGTAAAAATTTACATTAAAACAATAAAACATTAGTATCAATCAGCATTAACATAAAACATTGACATTACACAAAACAATAAATATTTTAAAACTCTCATTTGTTTCCGAGTTTCCGAACAACCTTATATATATATATATACATATACATATATATATACATATATATATATATATATATACGTATATGTGTACACTATATACAGTTAAACATGTATGTATATACGTGTATATACATGTATATGCATATAAGGGAGCGGGTACCGCAGTGGTAGTGATCCCGTCCACTACGTAGGTAACTTAACCCAACTAGGCGCTTCATCGGCGCCATCTTGGGCGAACTAAGCCTTTGATCTCTCCGGGTTCGGGGAATTGCTACCAGACTAATCTGTGAAAAGATTGATTGAGGTGGTTAATGAATGAAAAGAGGTGATTGCTGATGGTAAGTGATCGATAGAACTAACTGAGAGACAGGCGAAAGGAAGGACCCACATGGTGTGGTGGTGAACGCGTTATTCCTCAGAAAGGACAATAGCGCGTTCGTTCCACAGCGCAGACACCTGTGGTCCAGAGTTCTGCAAATATCTCAGCATTATATAAGTTATATTTCGCAACACGTCCTGCCATTAAAAAAAGAATAGGCAGTAAATAAGAAGGTTGGGATTATGTATTTATTTTTCTATTTATTTCTGAAAACATGTTGGCTAATTCATATCACTGTTGCTTCCCTTCTTCCCGGGTGCCACGCGGCACCTTTGGTAGCTGCCTCAGCTCGTAAGATCAAACTTGGGTAATTAAACGGTTTACAGTGCCGGAGTTGCGAATGCCATTACCAAAACAATACAGGCGGAAATATGGTAAATGGGGTCAATAAGTAAGGTAATATAATAAATAACAGGACGCTTAGTAGCGAGAGAGTACCTATGTCATAGGCTGGTATCGTAACTTACTGGTGATCGTTAGGAACGTTGTAGCGTAAGGAACAGTATTGACTATGAGGAAGTAAAATTTAACAGTTAGGATTTACTAGGTGAGATGAAGCGGTTAGACTGATTTGATAAATATAAATATATATATATATACGTATATGTAGATGCATATTAAACGTGCACGTCATATCCACATGTATACATATGTGTGTACATAGTACAAGTATATACCTATGCATATGTTTACGTTTGCATATGCATTACACATGTAAAATACTGTACTCGCGTACAGTTTTATTACATCAATAAAAAGGTTGATAATTTTGATAACACTCAAAGAAGAGTGCTGCATAAGTACTAGTATGTCGTAGTGTTCTTCGAACGGTGTATATTTGTAGCTATCGCTGGACAAAAAATGGGAAGACGTTCAACGTTCATATGTATTCCGACAAAGTAGTCCAAAAGCCTGGCGAAGGTAAGCTTCTACTTTATTTTTTTGGCTGCGTGGCTTATTTGGTTGATAACCTAACCTGTGAGTTCATTTTTGGTTTATTTTTTGTGGCTTTTCATGCTCAATATATTGTTTTGTAGACTAGAAACCGCACGAACAATTGTGTTCTAGTTGCTTTAATCATAATCTGTCGAAGTTCATTGACATTGTCCTGTTTTTCTTCCTGTTAATTCATTTTATAGGGTAATGTAATACTTAGAGGAAAAAATATTTTCGGTAATGCTTTGATCTTGCTTGGGTTAGATTTTGTTGATGGTTATTTTCAGGGACACTTGTCTTCTCTAAGCTTGATGAAAGTGATGCTGGCTCATATCAATGCGAAGCAAATAATGACAACGGTACAGCTGTGTCATTGCCCACCCGTCTAGAACAGACATGTATGTTTTCATTCAATGTTTTAATGAATTTTATAAGTTTTTTATCGGATTTGGTTGGTCATCTATGGCATCTACAACGTTTGAAGGAGCAGACAGAAGACTGATACTGTTTTCTTTCACTTCTATGAATTGAAAACCTGTAAATAGTATGTGAATTATGCAGAACGTCGCAGTTCTGTCAGAAGTGGTTAATGTATTCAGTGCTTTCTATAGTTGAGAATTTTTACTACGTATATTTGATCGTTAAGATATTCTTGAGTCAGCAAATATATGTATATCAGCGCGCATAAGTATGTATATAGTGTTTTTACATGTATATGTATGTATTTCCTATTTATTTTATGTTATATGACCCATCTTTACATCAGATGTGCGGATCCTAGCACTTCTCACATTCGATTCATTTCCTCGCTTCCATCATCCACTGAGGTCTTCCAACTTTTAATTGTGGCCTCGCATGCTTCTTGAGAATTTTTTTATTTCATCTTGACTGTCTTGTAAAATGCTAGCGAAGGCAATTCTCACTGGAGTCTTACGATAGCAAGGCTAAACCCTTCCTAATCTGGTTCCCGAGTGGTTTTTTCCTGGGCAAGTCCGTTACCAACTAACTGACCCCGGAGGGATGAGAGGCTCGACAAGCCTGGAGGTGGTAAAATTTTTTAGCTCACTTTTTCAATTTTTTTTTTGAGAACATTAAAATTTTCTTTAAACTTATAGTCTATCAAAAGAATCTGAATTTATTAAGCTATTTTTAGTAGTTGATTATCACCATTCAGTGTTGAGATTACGAAGGAAAAAATATGCTTCTCAGCAAGTGCTCGGTTCTTAATCAAATTCACTTTCATTTTTAGTTATTTTTATTTGCATTATTTATGTCTTTTTTATCTTTTTCATACACTCACTTCGCAACTCGCTGGAAATAACTTTCAAACTGTTTGCATGTCAATATCTGCTCAACAGTTGCTAGGAACGGACGGTCACGTTTCGTTAACAAGACTTGCCTTCAGTAGGTACTAAGAAGTCGCCTAAAGATGATGATCGCATTCCTTCTTTACGATATTTGCCACTCATCTCTCTATGATGAGTAATCTTCTATTGCGCTATCAATGCATTGAGCCTACTCTTTGATCGTCAAGTACTCGTTGTACATACTTATGATCAACTTTAACTTATTATTTACTGCCTACTCTTTTTAACGGCATGCTGTATATTGTGAAATATAACTTCAATGGTGCTGAGATATTTGCAAAACTCCGGACCGCAGGTGTATGCGGTGGGGAACGAACGCGCTATTGTCCTTTCCGGGAAGTAGCGCGTTCACCACCACACCACGTGGGTTCTTCTGATGCTGCTGGCAAAAGATCATTAGAACTAGCTGAGAGACAGGCGAAACGAAGGATCCGCGTGGTGTGGTGGTGAACGCGCTACTCCCCGGAAAGGACAATAGCGCGTTCGTTCCCCACCGCATACACCTGCGGTC